>WNWK01024434.1:0-29761 GCA_009830355.1 Cherax destructor
CATGTCTCATTGTATAAGATGTATTGTGGGTACATGTGTAGAGTGTGCAAGACAACAGTCTTTTGTTTTGTGTTTTGAAGAGGGAGAAGTCCTCCCTCTTTCTCTCTCTTCCCAAGATGGCTGCAAGGTAGAACTGGTGGTGGAGACTGGGCTTTGTTGATATGTTTCTGGGCAGAATGGTGTGCCAGAAGTAAGGGAGATATGTGTTAAATTGAAGCAGCCAGCATAACCTATGAGTTATAGTGTGTCAAGACACTGGAGGTAGGAGTGATGTGGAGAAAATGGGGTGTTAAGAGTGGAGGTGGACCATGCCATGTGACTTGGAGATGCTAGTTACATGTGACTGCTATGGTACATGTTATTATGATTGTAAGATCTGTATATATGTATATCCATGAATATATATGATATTTTTGTAATTGTGGTTTAAATTACCCATGGAGAGGGCTGGTGAAATTTTTTACAGATGCAGCAGCTAATCATGAATGTAAGTATCATCCTAGACAATAAGACCTTACTGTTGCTACTCCCCCATACTAGAACATGTAGTGAGAACCTTGATGATAAAGTAAGGGAAAATAACATAACAATAGTCTTAATGTAGGGTGACATTTAGAGTGCAATAGAGATAAAATGCATTGAAAGTATACTAATTACTTACCTTAAAATATTTGTAGCCTTAATGTAGGGTGAGAGGTGAGTAAATGAGATAAAACTAATAAACGAGAGAGAAAACAAGTAAATGAGAGAGGAGAGAGATGCAGAGAATGTAAACAAGCAGACAAACACGTCAGGTTTTAGTTGATACACATTCATCTACACCTAACATCTCATATTTATGCTAATTTACTCTACTGTGGGTTGTATTTATCATGTTTATATGTTACTTAGTATATAATTTTCAAATATCATAGATGGATTAATGAAAATGTTTACATTAATGTAATACGTACAGTGGAACCTCGCTTTTCATATACCCCAGCTTTCATGTAAAACCACAGTTATTCTCCATAAAAAAATTTTTTTTTAATATTTTTGGGTCTCTGGAATGGATTAATTGGATTTACATTATTTATTATGGAAAATATTAAAAAAAATACATTTTATAGAGAATAACTGGTTTTACATGCAAGTTGGGGCATACAAAAACAGAGGTTCTACTGTATATGACATTTAATGCACCTCAGAGTGATTATTATTGCGTATTATTATTATTATTAATATGGCGCCCTTAAGACTAATAAGACACTCTTAGTGATTTTAATGTGTACCTGCACACCAACACTGTGTAAATTTATTTACGTATAGGTACACACAAGTACAGTGGACCCCCAGATTTCGTACTGCTCCCAACTCGAACAATTATGTAAGTGTATTTTTGTAAGTGATTTTGTAAGTATATTTTTTGGGGTCTAAATGGACTAATCTAATTTACATTTGTCCTTATGGGAACAAATTCGTTCAGTAACAGCACTCGAACAGCATTCTGGAACGAATTATGGCCGATAACCGGGGGTCCACTGTATAATTATCAGATTACGTATATATAAAACATGAAATAACTTGAAAACACTTGAAATTTTGTAAAGTATCCAGACAAGTTTACACTAACTTATATTAAGTTAGCAATATAACTAGGCATTAAAAAACACAAAAAGCAAAATACATACACAGTACATTCATTACTTACCTTAAAATATTTGTAGTCTCAATGTACGGCGAGAGGTGAGTAGTACTTATTTGTAGGAAGTCAGGTGTAGGTAGCCCTGGCTCCCCGTCCCAAACTTAATACACGATATTTAAAGCAGCCCAGAGAGATAAAATACACATACAGTACACACTTTATTTACCTTAAAATATGTGTAGTCTTAATGTAGGATGAGAGGGTAGTAGTATTTATTTGTAGGAAGTCAGGAGTAGGTAGCCGGTGGATGTAGGTCACCGGGGCTACACCTACCTACATAGCTATACGATATTTAATGCGGCCCAGAGCCATATTATTACCAACGACATACATTGTTCACTGAGTTTAATCATTTCTAACAATTACCTTCAGATGCCATCATAAACGAAGGGAGAAGTAATGAATAATTCACACCGAGAATTGTAAACGAAAGTGGTTAAGGGGAGTGACTGCGCCAAACACAGATTCATACATGTTTTCTCTTGTGCTAAAGCAAAGAAAACGTAATGTTTTCCCTCCACCCGGCTACAACACCTCCATAGCATATAATCATAGCATGTTTATATGCTATGTAACATGTTTCTTATATAATTTTGAAGAAAATATAGATGGATTAATGAAAATTTCTAAATTAACGTAAAATAAGACATTTCGTGTGCCCAAGAGTGATTATTAGTAAGTAGTATTACTATGGGGTTACGACTAGAAGCACACTCTTATTGATTTTAATGTGTACCTGCACGCCAGCACAGTGTGTAAGTATATTTAGGTACAGGTACACAAGTATAATTATCAGAGTATACATATAAAATATGCAATACAGTAGTACCCCGAGTTTCGGCCATAATTCGTTCCAGAAGGCTGTTCGAGTGCTGTTACCGAACAAATTTGTTCCCATAAGGAATAATGTAAATTAGATTAGTCCATTTCAGACCCCCAAAAATACACTTACAAAAGCACTTACAATAATACTTACATAATTGTTCAAGTTAGGAGCTGTACGAAACTCCGTGTACCACTGTAACTTTAAAACACTAGAAATTTTGGAAAGTTTCCAGACATAATAAAGATGTGCTCACGGAGAATGTAAACAAACCGGGTAGGGAGCATCGTATCAGAAAGATGGGGAGCCCTATAACGAGTTTTGGTCATAATTTGAAATTGCCATATAAGCGGAATGCTGTATAGCGGGGCCCTACTGTATATTGTATAACTCTTCAATACATGACAATTTTTGCATAACTTATTTTGAATGATCTTGGCATGAGTGACTAATAATTTTATGCTTAGTTGTTTGTTACTCCACAGCACTTTGGCCAAACTGAATCCCGAGTCAGTAGGTAATTAGCACACCACTTATTAAAATATAATTTATATTATTATAACAAGAGCAGAAGCTTGCACACTAACACACTATTAGCTCTCAAAGCGTCAATGTTAATCCTTTAAGTGGTGTAGAAACTTGTTTTGGGACTGCCTCCTTGTAAGCTGCACTTTGAGCAAGCACTGTTGACACCGACACTCTGAGACACTTCTCTCAGACTTACAAGTGGCTATGGGACAAATTTCAAGCTAACTGCAGTAAAAGGAATTCCACACTGCTTACATGATACTGAAAGGGTTTAACTTACTTGATGGAGTGGAATTGTGGATCCTAAGTAAGTAAGTAAGTAAGTTTATTTAGGTATACACAAATACATTTACATACATTATCATACATAGCAGCATATGTGTAGAGAACCTAGGATAACCCAAAAAGTCAGACAGAGTGACTTATTTCCATTGGGGTCCTAGATCTTCCTAATCTATAAACCCCCTCCAAACACCATGTGCAGGGAAGATTCTTAATCTGCAAATTGAGTGGTATTACTGTCTTGTATTAACTCAGAATCCCCAGCCCTAGGGTATATCCTCCAAGCAATATCTAAACAGTAAGAGACACTAGCTTCCAGACTTGAACTTAAGAGATGACGCTGGTACATACCAATACAAAAGCGTCCATCCGCTTAAGACCCACAGATAACTCACTAACGTTTCCCCCAGAAAACTGGCCAGATACTGAGAGAAAGAAAGTCTAGTCTTACTGCAATATGTCTGGATGGAGAGAGATATCCGCGGTACTTCGGGATCTCACCTCCGGGGCCCCAGGACAGATGGAAGTCACGTGGGGATGCTGCCCTGTTCGCAGTGCTTGTTCACTCCTTGAAGTCCAGTCTGGTAAGAACGCAGGTCATGCGTCGTGAGTCTCACACTGCTTGACCTATGCAAGGGATTGCCATTTCTCTATGGCTAACATAACCTAATGCTGCGTATTTAAGGCTTATATCTACCTATATGAAGGTGCTAGAACTACATTATTAATATCTAACATTGCCTCAATAATCCTACTATTAGTTTCTAACTGTACAAACTTGCCTAGGTGTTCCTAGGAGAATAAATCTATCAATTAAAATGTACACAATTGTTACCTTCGTCAACTTGAATGTCTATGTTTTTGTTGGGTGCATGGGTTCATGAATTCTGAGGGCTGATCCGTGATAGGGTAAGGCTCCAAACGGCTCACTTACCCTGTGGAACTTGAGTGACTCAAAAAAGTTTCCACAAGTGGCCATCGCATAGAACTATGTCACTGAGGCTAGGATCCCTCATGTACTTTTATGTCATGAGCTCAGCTCATTCAAATAAACTGTAAGCAATAAATTTTGGCCTAGATCCAAGAGAATGGGTCTGTGCGGTGAGTATACAGTGAGTTGTGAGTTGTCAGTGAACGTATACAACACAAGATCTTTTATCATCCAGTCAACCATAGTGAAAAATAGCATTGTTGCAGTGGAGGTAGAAACAAATCTAGAAAAGCTAAACACAGTACAGTGATCTATAAGTGCCCAAAACTTCAGGTGGTAAAACAGGGTGCCAGAGGTACGGCCGCTCGTCATAGTAGAAGCTGCAAGAAGCACCAGTTTTCTAAAACACGCAAGTTATATTTTTGTATCAAACTGATCATTATTACTCTGTTATATCATTTTCCAGTGGTCTGTCTAATGTAGCCAAAATAATTCCGAAAGGATTCATTAAAATAAGTGATACACTGACTTGATTTTGTCGGATTCGTCCAAGAAATAAGGGATCCAATGACCGGATTCAAAGCTGGAAGTTGTAGACGCCCGTTACACCCAAATGGATTCGTTGAAGAAAATAAGGTATCCTCAACCAGATTCAATAAGCAGACGGGGTTTTAGCGGTAAGATTGTCCCAAACACATACACATGCAAATAAAATAGATAGGATACAAATAGACGGATCTCCACTTTAAGGAAATTATTAGTAGAATATAAAGTAAAACAACCAATAAAATCAATCATGAAAACCTGTGTAGTCTGCAACCAAACAATTGTTCTACTGCATGGATTAAATGCAACTTTTGTGGTAAACGGTGCCACGCCACTACGACCACTACGACAAGGTCCTGGATGTTCTAGAAGACAAACAGAATGCAGATGTTATATAATCAGACTTTGCAAAAGCCTTTGACAAGTGTGACCATGGTGTAATAGCACACAAAATGCGTGATAAAGGAATAACAGGAAAAGTTGGTAGATGGATCTATAATTTCTTAACAAGTAGAACAAAAAGAGTAGTAGTCAACAGAGTAAAGTCTGAGGCAGCTAATGTGAAAAGCTCTGTTCCACAAGGCACAGTACTCTCTCCCATCCTGTTCCTCATCCTCATATCGGACATAGACAGGGATATAAGCCACAGTGCCGAGTCTTCCTTTGCAGATGACACCCGAATCTGTATGACAGTGTCCACCGTTGAAGACACTGCAAGACTCCAAGCAGACATAAACCAAATCTTTAAATGGGCTGCAGAAAACAATATGAAGTTCAATGATGAGAAATTTCAATTACTCAGATACGGAAAACGTGAGGAAATTAAAATCTCATCGGAGTACAAAACTAATTCCAACCACACAATAGAGCGAAAAACTAATGTCAAAGACCTGGGAGTGATCATGTCAGAAGATCTCACCTTCAAGGACCATAACACCGTAGCAATCGCATCTGCTAGAAAAATGACAGGATGGATAATGAGAACCTTCAAAACCAAGGATGCCAAGCCCATGTTGACACTTTACAGATCGCTTGTTTTATCTAGGCTGAATATTGCTGCACACTAACTGCACCTTTCAAGGCGGGTGAAATTGCTGACCCTGAAAATGTGCAGAGAACCTTCACGGCACGCATAAATGCGATAAACCATCTCAATTACTAGGAACGCTTGAAGTTCCTAAACCTGTACTCTCTAGAACGCAGGCGGGAGAGATACATTATTATAAACACGTGGAAAATTCTCAAGGGATTAGTACCAAACTTGCACACGAGAATCACTCCCTACGAAAGCAAAAGACTCGGCAGACGATGTAACATCCCCCCAATGAAAAGCAGGGGTGCCACTAGCACGTTGAGGGACAACACAATAAGTGTCAGGGGCCCAAGATTGTTCAACTGCCTCCCAGCATACATCAGGGGGATTACCAACAAACCCCTGGCTGTCTTCAAGCAGGCACTGGACAGGCACCTAAAGTCGGTACCTGACCAGCCAGGCTGTGGTTCGTACATTGGACTGCGTGCGGCCAGCAGTAACAGCCTGGTTGATCAGGCTCTGGTCCAACATGAGGCCTGGTCACAGACCGGGCCGCAGGGGCGTTGACCCCTGGAATTCTCTCCAGGTAAACGCCCCTTGATCAGGTATTCAGGAATCAAGTACGTACATGAGATATTAAACCAGGGAAGTGTTTTTGAGTATGCCCAAATGAGACCAAACTGTGGAATAAAATCACATATTTAGGAGTGGACGTGTCAGCAGATGGGTCTATGAATGATGAGGTAAATCATAAAATTGATGAGGGGAAAAGGGTGAGTGGTGCACTTCGGAGTCTGTGGAGACAAAGAACTTTGTCAATGGAAGTAAAGAGGGAAATGTATGAGAGTATAGTTATACCAACACTCTTATATAGGTGTGAAGCATGGGTGATGAATGTTGCAACGAGGAGAAGGCTGGAGGCAGTGGAGATGTTATGTCTGAAGTCAATGTGCTAAAATTAAAGGACTCATACAGGATTCAGGAGAGTCAAGAGGAGCTAAAAGCGATTAGTGAAATTGAAAGAAATTCGAAATATTTCTTTTCATATGCCAAAAACAAGGCAAAAACCACTTCTAGTATAGGGCCCCTGCTCAGACAAGACGGATCCTACACAGATGACAACAAAGAAATGAGTGCGATACTGAAATCTGAATATGACTCTGTGTTCAGCGAACAACTAATCCGTCTAAAGATAGACAATCCAAACAATTTTTTCATGAATGAGCCCCAAAACCCTGCCAATGTATGCCAAATTTCTGACATAACCATAACTCCTCTAGACTTTGAGAAAGTCATCGACAACATGCCCATGCACTCAGCCCCAGGCCCAGACTCGTGGAACTCTGTGTTCATTAAGAACTTCAAGAAACCCCTCTCACGCTATGGAGAAGGAGCTTAGACACAGGCGAGATTCCACAGTCACTAAAAACAATGGATATAGCCCCACTCCATAAAGGTGGCAGCAAAGCTGTAGCTAAGAACTACAGACCAATAGCTTTAACGTCCCATATCATAAAAATCTTTGAAAGAGTTCTAAGAAGCAGGATAGCAAACCACCTGGACTCCCAGAAACTGCACAACCCAGGGCAACATGGTTTCAGAGCAGGTCGCTCCTGCCTCCCGCAACTGCTAGACCACTATGATATGGTCTTAGATACTCTGGAAAACAAGCAGAATGCAGATGTATTATACACAGATTTTGCAAAAGCCTTTGACAAGTGCAATCATGGTGTAATAACACACAAAATGCATGCTAAAGGGATAACTGGCAAAGTAGGCAGATGGATCTTCAACTTCCTTACCAATCGAACACAAAGAGTAGTAGTAAACAGAGTTAAATCGGATGCTGCCATAGCAAAGAGCTCTGTCCCACAAGGCACAGTACTTGCACCTATCCTGTTCCTCATTCTCATATCAGACATAGACAAAGATGTGAACCATAGCACTGTATCATCCTTTGCAGATGATACTAGGATCTGCATGAGTGTCATCCATTGAGGACACGGCAAATCTCCAAGAAGATATAAACCAAGTTTTCCAATGGGCAACAGAGAACAATATGATGTTCAATGAAGACAAATTCCAACTACTCCATTATGGAAAACTGGAGGAAATAATAGCTAGGACTGAGTACAGTAGACCCTCATTTAGCACGGTAGTTACAGTCCTGAAAACATCGTGTTAGGTAAAATCGCAGTAGGGCTGAGTGTTTGAGGGGAGAGGACGTGTGTGAGAGTGAGGTCCTAGGCCTTGTTTCCCAGGACTGCTTATTTCACTCGACTGACAACTCATCATGCAACTCATATCGTTGGATTGCAGCTGCATTGCTGCTGGAACTCTTATGTGTGAGCTGTGACTAGTGATCTACCTAGTTAAACGAAAAGTGTTGGTTTGAAGTGGCACAAGAAGGCCTACCTTCACTACCCCTCGCCTGCCTCCTCCCCTTCTTCCTCGATTTGGAACTCAGTCATTCGCCTCTATTTACCTATGGTCTAGAGGCGGTTTTTGCCTGCCCACATACGTGCCTGAGGATTATTTCTGACCTTCAGCAACAGTGTTTCGCTTTAGAGACAGTTAACTGTTATCTGTAAGCCTGTATTAAGACTTTAAAAAAAAAAAAAAAAAAAAAGGCTCAGAGTTTATTTCAGTGTAGTGACTTCTTACATTTATTAACTCAGTGTAATACATTCTCCACTCAGAGTTACTGAACTATCAAATACAGTTACACAATTAAGTTGCTTGTCCTAGTGTTGTGCTGTGTTTCCTAATACATTTTCCCATTCAGACTGAAACTTGACTGCTAAATTCCTAGAACTATGTCAAATTGCACTATTCATCTGTGTTGTGAGCGTGTAACTTATGCTATTTTATAACATTAAGTAAATTTTGTTCAGGGATAAGATTATTGCATTTTTACTGTGAACAAGCTTACTCTTGCATGATGTTCAGTTTCATGAACACTTTCTCTCTTGAGTAATTGGGTTACCTTTAAACTGTAGCATCAAGAGTCTGCCTGTTATTATCTATTTTCCTTGCCATCTCATCTAGTGGGCTTAGCGCCTAGTTAAGATTGCAATAGTAACAATTTGCAACCATTATATTTCTACCTATACATTGTGTAAATTGTTTTTGATTATTTGTTAAGTGCTGTAGTTTGGAGTAATTAACCAGTATTGCAGTGTTTGGTAACTCTCCATAAGACTGTAACCCAGTTAATGACCTTGAAAAGACCCGCAGGTCACTGACACCCATATTGCCTTTGTTTAGTGAGGTGAATGTCCCTTGACCCTCCTATACACCGCCCATCGCCAGTGTGAAACTGCTGTGTCAGCTATGAGTATAGTTGATGGTCTTGATGACGTAAATCCTGATGAAGGCAGATTTGAAACATACCTTAGTAAACACTCTCGGAAAAAGGAACGAGGCTTCCAGAGAAAGCTTGCTGCAAGCAATACAGGGGTCGCACACCCTCCCAAAGCTGTCAGGTTAGTAGTAGGCCTGTACACGCGTCCGTCTTGCTCCGTGTTTTTTCGTGTTTTTCGCGGTCTCCTTTACGTGCTAGAACCTTAAAACTGTGCCAGTGATCTTATAAGGTCCATCCCTCCAGTGCTCTCAACAAACCAGGCAGAAAAACCCTTATACAGAGTCAAAAACAAGGGAATTAGTGTGCCAGAACATAGTGCCATAAAGCCAGAGGGGAACTTAAGTGCCGTGTAAAATAACAAAACAGAACGTTTATTTGTCAGAGGAAGGAAAGTCTGTATAGTGAATATATCAGTGGTGCCGTAGTATACAGATAAGTTAATAGATGTTAAAGTGGAAACAAAGGCGGAAGTGTTAGGACTAACGAGTTTCGTGTTTTGAAATCAGTTGCCAGCGGCCGCCGGATCCTTACCACGCAAGTCGTGTATTGATAATTTTAAACTGTTAGTATACCTGACCAAAATCTAGTGATTACATTGATATAAAAATCTATGAAATACGAAAAGGTGCACAATCCTGAGGAAACACGTAATTTGTCCAGCTGAAAAATATGATAAACAGTGTCGAGTTGTGAGTTGTCAGTGAACGATTTCACCAACATAAGTCCGTATATATTCCAGTCATCATAGAAAAAACAGCAGTGTTGTGGTGTAGAAAAAACAAAACAAAACTAAACCCAGTAGAGTGAATCATAAGTGCACGGAAACCCAGGTGGTAAAGCGGGGTAAGGTTTACCAGGGTGCCAGAAGTTTTTTTTTATTTTATTTTATTTAAAAACACATATATACATAACAATCCAATAAATGCCCAAAAATAAATCAGGCTCATATAAACAAAAACAAGCAAACAGAACAGGAATAAACACATCTGTCTATATATCCTATAATAAGAACCCGTGCCAAAAGCACAAACAAAAATTGTCCATCCTACTACCTATCCTAGCTAATTTTTTCTATACAATAACATAACACACTGTCAATGAAACTGTACATACATTGTCTCAAAAACACCACAAAATTAAACCGTTGGTTACATATCTTACTTCTTCCCTACCACAAAACGCAGTACATAGGCATGAAATAAAATAAAACCTTAAACTTCCTGCCTATAAAACAGGTGTTGCACAATAACACATAAAAACAACTGACCCCCGAAACAAGGGTCACACCACAACATCATCTTAAATAAGAAATACATTAACATCAAGCCATCACTACCGTAGACAACACTGTCTACAACACAACGTCACATTCCCACACCGGAGAATAAGACCACACAAAACACATTTGTGTTGCATACATATACAAACACTCTAGAAAAAAACACAAAAATATGCAGAAGCTGCTCATAATGTATAATTCAAACAAAAGATAGGGAACACATACAGAATACAGTACTAAAAACGTTAAACCTAAGAAAAACATAGCAAACCATCAACTTAATCCTACATGAATTGCCACAGATACCTGGGCTAACTTCACCCAAGCACACCTGCACACTGTCGGTTGTCTAACACCTAATACCTCCTAACCTCCAACCTGCCACATAAATGCAAACTGCCAGCACATCGCCACCGACAAACCCTACTACTTTAACTTTAGATTACACTACTACATCCTAGAGGAAAACCCCATGCGTCCATGACCCCCAACCAACATCACTCCAAGTCTGAGTCAACACACACCTGAAAAATTACCTACAACCCCATAAAACCACCGAAACGTCCAAAAATCAGACACCCACGATACCACCCCGACCCAACCCATCCTAGCTTCAACCCTGTATACCCACGCCTAACCAACCACACATCAATCAACCATACTATACCCTAGTCAACCTATTCCGGATATACCCAACATCCCCCCTCCCTCCACTCGACCAGTCCCCCTCGATTGGTTCCTATGTCATCCCAAAAACCTTAAAAGGGACACCACCGTCATCGTTCTATAACCCTCAGAGAAAGCCTCAACCCAAGTTCTCCCATACAAACCCTGATTCCTACCCACTACTTCATTCCCAAAACCCTGCTTACGAAGAATGTCAAATAACATATTTCTATCCACACTGTCATAAGCCGTTTCCCAATCAAGCCCTAAAACCCCACCCCCCTCTCGACCCTCGATGAATGACCTAATCCTACCATGCCCATTCCCCATACACCTCCCCGGTATCCCATACTGACCACATTCTATGATAGAATCCAAAACCTTTTTAACCCTATTACCCAAAATCCTTGCAAAGATTTTGTAATCTGCACATAAAAGTGTAATAGCTCTGTAATCCCTAATCGTTTCCACCAATTTCCCCTTAGGCACTAAAACCACAACTCCAGTGCGCTGATCCTCACCCATATACCTTACTTCCTTCAAACGATTGAAAACTTTTGTCAAACATTCCTTCAACACTCCCCAATGTTGAACATAAAAATCACTAGGTAAGCCATCGACTCCCGGCGCTTTACCCATCTGCATCCCCTTCACTGCGAACCACACTTCCTCCTCAGTTATACTACCCTCCATCCCTTTCCTCTCCTCCTCACTAATCCCTACCTGTATACCCTCCAACACTTCCTCTTTCGCCTCCACCTCCTCCAACCTACGGTCTAGATACCGCCAAACCAAACATCCACAAACCCGCTCATACCCTCTGTCGACCTCAGTACCTGTCCCTTCATATACCCACCCAACTCCTCGTGTACCTTCAATGACGTCATCGTCATACCCGGCCTCCTCTTTCGAAAACCACGCAAGACAGTCAAAGACGATTTGTCCCCCCACATCACATCCTCAATACCTGCCCGCACTCTGATAGCCTGGAATCTCTCATTCTGTATATCCTTCAACTGGCCCCTCAAAACCTCTATGTCCTCCAGCAAGTACCCGCCCCCACATAACAATCCCGCAACTGCCCCTCCAAATACCTCTGCAGGCCATAACGCAATCGCGCCTGCTCTCTACCTTCACGTTTATAAAAATCCTGAATACCCACTTTCGCCACTCCATTCCACCAACCCACCACATCTTCCCTGTCCTTCCCATCATTCCACATTCCCTCCCACCACTCCTCGAAACTCCTCCTACACAGTTCCCCCTGCAATAAGCCCACGTTAAGCTTCCAATAACTAGCATACGTTCTAACAGCTCCCTCCCATCCCAACACTGCCAACACACCCCTGTGATCAGAAAACCCAACATCAACGCAATCCACGCCTTCCACTATAACATCCCTCGACACATACACACGATTGAGTCTTGCAGCATAGCCCCTACGTATGAACGTATGTTCTATATGCCACCCACCGCCCCCTACCACATCTCTGACTCCTGCCGCACCCAAAACATCACGCAAAACCCCAACTCACACCCCGCTCCTCTCGGTTCCACATTCCTCTTCCTAATCACACAATTCCAATCCCCTGCGATAATAGTCACAACCGGCAACCCACGTAAGAAATATATCAACTCCTCTCTCACAAATTTTTCCGGCATATAAACTCCCACTATACACACTCTGACATTCCCCCATAAACCCTCAACCCTTACCACCCTCCCACCCCCCCTCTTCCCATGCCAACAACCGAAAGGAACTGGTCACACGTATTCCTATAGCCACCCCTCCCTTGAAACTACCCGCACCACCCGCACTACCCGCATAAACTGTAAATCCACTTAACGTCAAATCTCTCCCCATCCTATAATTATGCTCTTGTAATATACACACATCCATATTTAAACGTCTTAATGTCACCTCTACCCATTTACGTTTGACCTCCGCTCGGAGGGGGCTTTCCTCTACTTTTCAACTTCCTCGTCACTACCGACTTTCCCTTACTAATGCTCTCTTCCTCTACTGAGACTCCCAGTACTTGCCTGTCTGCTTTCCTGTCCCTCCCCCTCTCTACCCTTGACACTCCCCGTCCCCTTTTGCCACCTCCACCCAGGCCTTCTTGCACACCTGTTGCCCAGGTGTTAGGACATCGTTCTCAACTAGACCACTAGGCCTTTTCCTGGAGTCCCCTGTAGCCTCCATAGCCTCACAATCCTCTCCCCTGTGCACTTCTACACCAACCTCCTGGACCTGAAGGCAAGGCCCACTCTCTGAGACGCCCATCACACTCGTCTCACTCTCGTCCCTCCTCACCTCTGATCCTAATGCCACCACACCATGCTGTGTGCCCTCACACACAGGACTGTCCAACAACAGTGGAAAATCCTCCAAAAGCGGCTCAGACAAAACCAAGTTCACACCTTCCGGCAGAGCCACTTCCTCCGTCTCCGCTGTCTCGCCATCCTGGGTCACCTGTGACAACGTTAGTACACGCTCATCCTCCTTATCAACAATGTCACTCCATTGTCCACTTGGCACCACACTCATATTCTCCCGTGGCGACTCATCCATAGCATCCACGACCACCACTTCATCCTTCCTCATACCATCAGCAACTCCATGTCTCTGATGGCCCATCTGACGATCACATGCCGCCGCCACATGTCCAGGTAATCCACACAGGCGACACGTTCGAACTTGGCCTGCGTAAGTCATATAGAACTGCTGCCGGAACTCATCCATCATGACTTATGAAGGTATCTTACGTTTGAGCGCCATTTTCAAAGAAAATGAACCTTCTTGCAGCCCGGCATAAGTCCCCTGTGCCCACCGGCCCACCATGGCTGCTGGACGTCACCAAATTGACTGAAGACGTTTCGCACATCAACATCCAACGCTTCGACGGCACGTTTCGAACCCGTATAAAAAGTGTAGTACCGTGACACATCGAAGCTCATACCTCTAATCCCGTGTTGACGACAATCCTCTTCTCCTGATACGTTTCAACCACACGCCATATGCGCTGGCCACTGCAAACTTGACAAAAATCCTCGACGAACGCTTGAGAGATATTCCAAATAATTCTTCAATGGATATCCCTAAAAATCCTCAAAATAGCTGGGGGAGAACATCTGCTTGCTTGGGTAAATCGCGCCCTGCAACACTTCAATACAGACAGTATTGACACGTCGTCTGTAGTGCTCCACCAAGTTGATGAAAACTACCAGTTCTCAACTCACGGTAGGGACCAGAAACAAGCACCCTGCACTCCGCAGCTGGGCGAGCGAATCCACCAGAAGTAAACAGGGTGCCAGAGATACGGCCGCCGAACAGTAGGAGCTGCCAGAAGGACGGTTTATCTCCAACACTCAAGTTATACTTTGTACCATACCGATATTATACCTGTTTAAATCATCTTCCAGTGGCCTGTCTCGCTTAACACAAACAATCCCTACAGGATTCATTAAATAAGTGACACTGGATCTCGTCAGATCCAAGAAATAAGGGAACCATTGACTGGATTCAAACTGGTATCATTGTCCGGATTCAATAAGCAGACAGAGTTTTAGGGGAACCTTATCAATTTCCCAAACAATAACAAAACTTAAAGAGATAAGATTGTCCACTTACACATGCAAATAAAATAGATACGATACAAATAGACGAATCACCACTTCAGGGAACCTATTAGTAGAATATACAGTAAAGCAAACAACAAAAAATCAATCATGAAACCCTGTGTAGTATGCAAACAAACAACCAAATGTTCCTCTGCATGGATTACATGCAACTTTTGTGGTAAATGCTGCCACGCCCCTTGTGTAGGCATTCAAGACTCTACTACCCGAGTTATTAAACAAGGGAAGTATTTTTGGGTATGTCCAAATGAGACTGAACTGTGGAATAGTATCACATTGATATTAAAAGATGACAACACCAAATCGGACTTCATAAAAAACATGACAGCTTTCTATAACAGTTGGGAAAGTAAAAAATCGGGACCAGATGGTGCTACCGCCCCTGGTACAGATGTTGAAATGATACCCAATATATTTAAGAATGGAGAAATAAATGATGGTGACCTGAAGAGGGACAGTAGCTCTAGTGAAATAAATGACGGGGAAACAGGTGTAGACAAGGACACACACAAAACAGTGGTACAAACTAGCAATACCACGGTAGATAGTAAACAAGGGGATGCCCAGGGAAATACTGAAGATAAATTACCGGAAAAAGTTGAAGACTCCATTGTTAGCACCAGTAACGAAGGCAGACACGAGACAGGAACACGCCCACCAATGGGGAACACAGTCACAAAAAACCAGGGCAAACGGAAACCAGGCCTATGTGAATACTATGCACTTGGTATCTGCAGGCATGGAAAATCTGGGAAATCAGATGGGTCATGCAATTATGATCACCCCAGAAAATGCCGTGACCATATGAAAACAGGCAAATGCAACCTCCCGTCCTGTAAGTTTTTCCACCCTGAAATGTGCCACACATCAATTCAGGAAAGACAGTGCTATAACTTATATTGCCAGGCATACCACCTAAAGGGTACGAGGCGACACAGACCATCCAGACCATGGCAAAATCTGGGTAGCCACAGCCACTCCGGAGAGAGAGGTTTTTTAGTGCCAGGAAGGAAAAAAAGCTGGCAGGAAATGACAGAAATTGTACACCAACTGAAAGCATTTCTGGAGTGGAATCACAGTCAGTGGCCTCCTCTCCATTACAACAGATATTAGAGCCAGGAAAAAAGACCCCCCATACCACCAATACCACCAATCCAACTACATTCATCTTTGCTAATATACAGGGTCTAAAGCCAGCAACAAACAACAAGGTACCTTTTATTCGTGGACTGCTTACAGAGTCAAACGCTATGTTTGCGGCTTTCACAGAGACCCACATAAGAGATAGATCACTTGGACAATGAAATATGGATCCCGGGCTACAACCTATACAGGTGTGACAGAGTGAACAGGCAAAAAGGGGGGGGGTTGGCCTGTATATCACAGAGTCACTTATATGTTCAGAACTACTAAATGCCTCAAATGATGTAGTTGAAGTACTAGCAATAAAGGTCGAGAATCAAAACCTAGTCATTGTGGTTGTCTACAAGCCCCCGGATGCAACGTCCCAACAATTCCAGGAACAGCTTCTGAAAATTGACCACTGTCTGGAAAATCTTCCAGCTCCTGCCCCCAACATCTTGCTACTGGGGGATTTCAACCTTAGGCACCTAAAATGGAGGAACATTGCAAACAATGTGGTAGCAGAGATAACACCAGGAGGCAGCTCAGATGAAAATTCACACATGCATGAACTTTTAAATCTCTGCAACAGATTCACCTTAAACCAGCAAATAGTGGAGCCCACAAGATTAGAGAATACGCTGGACCTCATCTTCACCAACAATGATGATCTGATACGAAATGTCATCATATCAAAAACAATATACTCAGATCACAACATAATGGAGGTCCAGACATGCATGCGGGGAGCCCCAGATCAACAAAATATGATCAGCCGCGAGGAAGCTTTCTCCAAATTCAACTTCAATAACAAAAACATAAGGTGAGACCAAGTAAACCAAGTCCTAAATGATATAAACTGGGAAGATTGCCTAAGCATCACGGATCCCAACCTATGTCTAGAACAAATTAACTCTGTGGTACTCGAGGTTGGCTCAAGGCAAATTCCCTTAAGGAAAAGGAGGAGAAGATGCAAACTAGAAAGAGAGAGGCGCTCCCTATACAGACGAAGGCAAAGAATAACGGAGCGGCTACAGGAGGCCAATATCTCTGAAATACGTAGGGAGACACTAGTCAGAGAAATAGCAAACATTGAATTAAAACTAAAGGAATCTTACATGAATCAAGAGACACGGGAAGAACAAAAAGCCATAAATGAAATTGAAAGAAACCCAAAGTATTTCTTTTCCTATGCAAAATCAAAGTCGAGAACAAAAACCAGTATTGGGCCCCTACTTAAACGGGATGGGTCCTACACAGATGATAGCAAGGAAATGAGTGAGTTACTTAAGTCCCAGTATGACTCAGTTTATAGTGAGCCACTAACCAGACTGAAAATCGAAAACCTAAATGAATTTTTTATGAGAGTGCCACAGAATTTGACAGACGCATGCCTTTCTGACATCACCACGACGCCAAATGACTTCGAAAAAACAATAAATGACATGCCCATGCACTCTGCTCCAGGCCCAGACTCATGGAACTCCGTGTTCATCAAGAACTGCAAGAAGCCCCTATCACATGCTTTTAACATCTCATGGAGAGGAAGCATGGACACTGGGATCGTCCCGCAGCTACTAAAAACAACAGACATAGCCCCGCTCCACAAAGGGGGCAGTAAAGCAATAGCAAAGAACTACAGACCAATTGCGTTAACGTCCCATATCATAAAAATCTTTGAAAGGGTTCTAAGAAGCAAGATCGCCACCCATCTTGATACCCATCAATTGCACAACCCAGGACAGCATGGGTTTACAGCAGGCCGCTCCTGTCTGTCCCAACTACTGGACCACTACGACAAGGTCCTGGATGCTGTAGAAGATAAACAGAATGCAGATGTTATATACACAGATTTTGCAAAAGCCTTTGACAAGTGTTACCATGGTGTAATAGCACACAAAATGCGTGATAAAGGAATAACAGGAAAAGTTGGTAGATGGATCTATAATTTCCTAACATGTAGAACACAAAGAGTAGTAGTCAACAGAATAAAGTCTGAGGCAGCTACTGTGAAAAGCTCTGTTCCACAAGGCACAGTACTTGCTCCCATCCTATTCCTCATCCTCATATCAGATATTGACAGGGATATAAGCCACAGTGCTGTGTCTTCCTTTGCAGATGACACCCGAATCTGTATGACAGTGTCCATTGTTGAAGACACGGCTAGACTCCAAGCAGACATAAACCAAATCTTTAAATGGGCTGCAGAAAACAATATGAAGTTCAATGATGAGAAATTTCAATTACTCAGATACGGAAAACGTGAAGAAATTAAAATCTCTTCGGAGTACAAAACTAATTCCAACCACACAATAGAGCGAAAAACTAATGTCAAAGACCTGGGAGTGATCATGTCAGAGGATCTCACCTTCAAGGACCATAACAAAGTAGCAATTGCATCTGCTCGAAAAATGACAGGATGGATAATGAGAACCTTCAAAATCATGGATGCCAAGCCCATGTTGACACTTTACAGATCGCTTGTTCTATCTAGGCTAGAATATTGCTGCACACTAACGGCACTTTTCAAGGCGGGTAAAATTGCTGACCTTGAAAATGTGCAGAGAACCTTCACCACACGCATAAGTGCGATAAACCACCTCAACTACTGGGAACGCTTGAAGTTCCTAAACCTGTACTCTCTAGAACGCAGGCGGGAGAGATATATTATTATATACACATGGAAAATTCTCGAGGGCTTAGTACCAAACTTGCACACAAAAATCACTCCCTACGAAAGCAAAAGACTCGGCAGGCGATGTAACATCCCCCCAATGAAGAGCAGGGGTGCCACTAGCACGTTGAGGGACAATACAATAAGTGTCAGGGGCCCAAGATTGTTCAACTGCCTCCCAGCATACATCAGGGGGATTACCAACAAACCCCTGGCTGTCTTCAAGCAGGCACTGGACAGGCACCTAAAGTCGGTACCTGATCAGCCGGGCTGTGGTTCGTACGTTGGACTGCGTGCGGCCAGCAGTAACAGCCTGGTTGATCAGGCTCTGGTCCAACAGGAGGCCTGGTCACGGACCGGGCCGCGGGGGCGTTGACCCCTGGAATTCTCTCCAGGTAGACTCCAGGTAGACACTGATCAAGAGAGTAAGTGTAATTGGTTTTACGAAGCTAGTAATCATTATTATTATTATTATTATTATTATTATTATTATTATTATTATTATTATTATTATTATTATTATTATTATTATTATTATTATTATTATTATTATCAAGTTTCTCCATGATGAGGATAACTACGTATTTGTGCCTAATGAGTCAACATTTTTAGACAAACTTCTCGCTAAAGAATATGCCAACATCAAACTCTGAGCTGCACCTAAAGTGCTCATTGTCATATACAACGTCAACAAGCACTTGAATCCTAAATATCTGGTGTCAGAGCAAGTTGCAAGCCCTCGTCGACTTCCCAACGATCTGATATTAGCTGAGTGGACTTGCCAGGGGACTTTGCCACGCTATATTCACTCCCGTGCTGCCCTCAACAGGCGCTATAACATTGCATTGTACAGACCTCCTCAACGTCGATGTTATAAGTGTCAACGTTGGGGCCACATTGCCAGGAAATGCCCAGCTAAGTCACACTTGTGTGCAGTGTGTGCCAATGATCATTCTTCTGAACGGTGTTATGATTTGATCAAACAGCACCAGACTGTTGCTAAACGATGTTTCAATTGTAAGACTTCAGGAGTCACAGCAGCTCATGCTGACTGCAGTGTGAGGGCTGCCCACATCGCAGCCAACGGCAACTCACCTTGCACCCCCCATTTTGACCCCCCAGGCCTACCAGATACCTGGAGTCTGAATACTGGCTCATGCCTGCCCTCATACAGTGGGGTTGAGCACTTCACCTGGGAAGTACATCAACAGAGCTCCATCACGTCTGCTGTCAACACCAGTCTAGCTGAGTCAGCTGAGTCAGCCACCGAGCTCAGCTGACAGGGGCTTCACGTCTCCAGATGTTCCTAGTCTTGCTCGTGTGGTATACAACCTGAAGTCCCACATAGGACTACTGGAGAGACAGCAATTTCTACTGAAGCAACAACTTGAGCAGCACAAATAAAGATGTGTAGAGCATACCAATAGCAAGATTGTCACAAATTCTGAAAGCGAGTGTAAGGCTGATGAACAAGGTGGTGATGGTGTCCTTAATTACGGCAATGACGAACCCAACAGCTGTGTTGATAACTATAGTGAGCATCATGCTGAGGGCAGTGTTGTATATGATGTTAGTAATAGTTATGAGTGTAATATAAGTGGTGATGCATCAGTGATGTGTGATGAGGGCAGTGGTTCCATAATGTTAGTAATAGTGATGTGTGTCATATAAGTGGTGGTGCCAAGTGTGATGAGGGCAGTGGTTTCCATAATGTTAGTAATAGTGATGAGGGTCATATAAGTGGTGATGCCGAGTGTGATGAGGTTAACCACATTGACATTAATGTTGAATATAGCACTGCTGATAAATGTAATGAACACAATGTTGGTAGTGGTGTTGGTGATGACAGTTATAGTGATGTGTGTAATGCTAATGGAGGAGGGAATGTGAGTGGTAGTGCCACCTATCATACATTCACACATGAACAGCGTCGTGCTCTGTGTAAACAAAGAACTCCACGAGGCCTCACAACTGGACGGCACTCAGAAAACTCATGGACCAGGGTAACACTGCTGACATTGATAAGGTCTGCTCTTTATATGAACAATTTTTTCATTATGCTAAGAAACTAAGCCAGATTCCAGGACTTCTATAATGGATCAGTCCTCGCATAAACTTAATATTTTTAGCTGGAATATTGCATCACTTAGAAAAAGACTTCCTGACCTTCATCATAAAGTAACCACCGAACCCATTGATATTGTGTGTCTACAAGAGTGCAGAGTCCCTGAAAAATCCCAGCCCCCTAAATTCCCATCATTTGTTGCATATAACCTCAAATCTACTAACTCTTGTGTTCTATATATTAAAAAATCACTTCCCCATCAACTTCTCACACATAAGAAAACAGAGGGACTGCAATACCATGGTGTTAGGATTTATATTGGGAACTCTGCTCTCAACATATTTAATTTGTATGCTCCTGCTGATAAGTTCAATTACTTGGAGCTCCCAACTTGTGCTCAGTCTGAGCCTACTCTTATAATTGGATATTATAATGCAAGACACAAAAGCATTGGAAGCTCACAGTTTGGTAATCGTAATGGTAACCAACTGTTGTCACTGTTAAATAGTCATGATAATGTGCAAATTGTAGGTGACCTTGAACCCACACATATCTATGGAGGCATCCTTGATCTGTGTCTTGGCTTCAACATTACTTCTGCCAGCTGTGAGTCTACCATTGTATCAGATATATCATCAGACCATTTCCCAAGGCTAACCTCACTAGATATAGGTAATACTATCCTTCCTGGTGGAATATTCAAACGGAAACGTTTTAATGTTCCCCCTGATCAACATGAGGACTTTGTTGCACATGTGACTGACTGGTATAATTCCTATGAGTGTTCCTCTGTTGAGATCTTTAACAATGACCTTGTGAGCAGTATTCAGAACTACTTAGAGTCGCCTCAAAAACCTCCTGGAACTCTTAACCCAACCAACTTCCATAACAATCATACCTCCTATAATAACCATACTTATTACAATGATCTTAAACTTCGAACACTGAAACGTACTGCTCGCAGACTAGGCCTAGCCTATAGAAAACATCGTACCCCTGGGATGCTGAGACTCTTTCAAACTGCCCTTGCTGCTGCCAGAGAGCGTATGACAGAGCTGCGGCAAACTGACTGGGAAAAAATTGTCAATGGTCTCAATGCTCACACCCCACTTAGCCGAGCATGGAGGGACATAAATAGAATTAAGGGTAACAAAACTGGTCAGATAGCGCACCCTCATCTCTTACATAGGGCGAATGAGCTAGTCAGTGCTTGGGCTGTTACATCAAGCTATGAAAATCTTCCCAGTACCACACATGCGAAATTAAATGACAAATATGATGCTAGGGAGAGACTTGTTTGTTTTATGCTCAGCAAGGAAGATGACTGTAACATTCCTTTCACTGACTTTGAACTTGATGCAGCACTAACTAAGGGCAACTCCACGTCACCTGGTGAGGATGGTATTACCTACAATATACTAAGATTGCTGTGTCGAGTACCAGGCAATCCTTTACTCGAATTATACAACATGAGCTATGTAACTGGGGAGCTCCCTAAATCTTGGACCAACAGCCTCATCATTCCCATTCCTAAGCCCAATCAACAAAATTCATTTCGCCCAATATCTCTTACTAGCTGCTTATGTAAAACATTTGAGAAGATGATTCTTAATCGTCTCATGTACAGAATCAAACATTTTTTGTCTCCCCGGTTGCATGGTTTCATGCATGGAAGGAGTGTGCACCATTGCATAGCCACCTTTCTCACTCTGCACACTGACAGCTCATACACTATCTTCCTTGACCTTAAATCTGCTTTTGATATTGCCAACCGACATGTAATCATTAGTGAACTTGCCATAATGGATGTTGGAGGATGGCTTCTCCTCTGGATTAAAGGCTACCTGTCCAACATAAAGTCTTCTGTGTTGTTCCAGGGGCATAGAAGTATAACTAAAGACTTTGAATTAGGAACACCACAAGGGAGGTGTGCTCAGTCCCACTCTATTCAATATTCTAATTAATGCCTTACTTAATGCTATGCCTAGCCAGCCCCATCATTATATGATCAGTTTTGCTGATGATATAATGATTCACACCACCGGATTCTCCAACACCCAAAACATCCTTAACCATGTACTACCCTCGTGTCAGGACCTGGGGTTGATAATCTCTACTGATAAAACAAAGATACTCAATAGGCGTCCTCCTCGACAGAGAGGCACAGTTCGCCAGATCCAGTTGAATGATGGGTCTCTTCTAGAATATGTAAACAGATACAGGTATCTAGGCTTTGAGGTCCCACTACTTGGACCTGTTGTAACGAGACTTTGTCGTCAATACAAAGAAAGGCTGAGAGCACTTAGAGTTGTGGCAGGGTTTCACCCCAGGTATTGTGTTAATGTTAAAATTGTGAAAATGATGTATCTTGCTTATATTAGATCATTAGTTGATTATGCTGCCCCACTACTTGCTCTTGTGTCTGACTGGAAGCTTGGAGGGCTGGAAAAACTGCAGAATGAAGCAATGAGGATTATTTTAGGATGCCCTCGTACTGCCAAAATTTTAAATATGCAGAAAGAACTTGATATTCCAAGCATCAGAGATCGTGTTACTGAAAGAAATATCCTAATTGGGGTTAATATGCTCAGGCAAGCCCATTCAAACCCCTGCACAGAAGCCCTCCAAACTTTCCTCAGCACTGGTGAACATCCCTCCAGATGGATCGAAAAAACTGGAACCGACCTCCACATGAATCAGATACATGATCTGTGGCAAATAAGGCAACAGCGGCACTTCTCCACTCCATGGAATATTACCCCATTCCAAACTACCATCCCTCCATTTCCCCCCAAACTACTTCTTAAATCACAACCAAAGCTTCGCCTTGAAGCCAAACATGATGCCTTAAGCTGTATTGATAATTTAGCCAAACAGCACACTCTCTCACAAATTATTTACGTTGATGGTTCTGTTCACCAATCCACTGGTGCAGCTGGTAGTGCTGCTGTTGTCATACAGACAGAACTGTTTGCCATATACTCCTTGCATTCAAATGCGTCCATGTATCTAAGGTTAACTCTCTAATTGTAACTGATTCTTCATCAAGTACCCAGGCACAGGTATGGTAGGATTTTGGATAATAGAGTCAGAGTGCACATGCTGTGGATTCCATCTCACATTGGTCTTCAGATGCATGATAGAACTGATAAATTGGCTAAGTTTTATGCTTTCAAAGAGGGGATAGATTACAATCTTGGCTTGTCAGTTAGCAGTTTGAGAACAATAATACGAAAAGAACTTCAACTGAATTTTATTGACTTAAGACTCAGGGAGATTGACACCAGTCAGTCCATCTATCATCATTCTATCATGCATGAGGTGCCACATGTCTATGGTGCATCCAACAAAATAAGTAGACTCTTGGATGTCACTACCGCCCGCCTCCGGCTGGGTTACAAGTATCTTTGGCAGGTTAAATCACCACCACCAGATGTAGACCAAACAAAATGTAAACTTTGCCAGTTGGATTATTGTCACACCCTGCGTCATTATGTACTGGAGTGCGATAAAATTAATGAATTCAGAGACAACTCACTGAGAAATGTTCAAGATATGTCAAAGTATTTTATCCACAGTGGTATATTACAGACCATTCTGGAAAAATACCCTGACTTTGCTCCCTGTAAATAAAGCATTGCCATGTGTGTGTGTGTTTGTGTGTGTGTATGTATATATGTGTGTGTATGTGTGTATGTATATACATGTATGTGTGTGTATGTGTGTATGTATATACATGTATGTGTGTGTACATATGTGTGTGTACATATGTGTGTGTACATATGTGTGTGTGTGTGTATGTATGTGTATATGTATGTGTGTGTGTGTGTGACCCAACAATTAAAATTTGCACTAATAACTCATTACAGTTGTGGCTGGGTGTAGACTAATAGATTGCTCATTGCTTTATAATTTGTTCATGAGTGCAACCATGTACAGACGTAAGTATATTTACTTACATGATTCATTACCTTGTAACTAGTGAATTCATTACCATTGTACCTTGTTCAGCTATCAAAACTTTGTGGCCCAGTCTCTGGACCCTATATATACCTCTGTAATCTGCAAATACCTTTGTAACTTGTCATGATTGTGACCATCTGAGTTCATTACCTTTGTAACTTGCTCAGGTATCAAACTTTGAGGTCCAGTCCCTGGACCCATTATGTACCTCTGTAATCTTTTGACTACCGCCCACAGGATGGGTACGGGGTGCATAATAAAGATATCAAACTAATTAGGTAAAATCATTAGATAATTAGAAGAACTTATGGGAAAAATAGGGTTATGTTCCTGGGAGTCCCCAAAAAGCCAAACAAGTCGTCATATATTACTGCTTAAGACTACAAATGCAATAGAAATAATAGTATTTCTTACCTTAAATTGTGGGTAATGATGTTTGTGGATGACTGTAAAGAGAGTGGAGAGTTATGTTGTGGCCCTACTGGGCTGAGGTGGATGGTAGAGGTTCTGGTACTGAAGTCGATGGTTGTACTAGAGTGTCTAACTTTTAGTCATTTAGTCAGTCAAGTGATTCAGTAAGTCAGTCAAGTGATTCAGTAAGTAATAGTTTATAGTAATAGTAATAGTTTATTTGGACATGATACAAAGAATTACAATGGGTTATGAGATGTTATGAGGTGTACATGCCAAAAATCCCTAATATGCCGGGCATTTTGGGCAGACCTAAAATTAACTTAAAGCTAAAGGGTAAGAATTTTAGTAAATAGTTTACAATATGAGTATAGTTGAGTATTTAAGCTATGAAATTTGAACATAGTTTAGACATGACATTTTTGAAACATAGTTTTATACTTTTGTCTTATTTATAAAATTAATTAAATCAGATTAAACAAATTAAATCAGTAATTTGTGTTGCAATAACAAATTATATGGTCATTAGATGAGTTACAAGGAGCACAAGGGTACATAAGGATGAGGTATAAGTTTCAACATTTGTACTAGATTATATTTGATAAACTATTTTTCTTTGAGCAATTAACTGTATAACCCCTGTGGTTTAGCGCTTCTATTTGATTATAATAATAATAATAATAATTTGAGCAATTAAGTAAGGGGTTCTGAGGCTAAATGGTAAGAATTATAGTAGACAGTTTACAATATAAGTATAGTTGAGTATTTAAGCTATGAAATTTGAACATAATTTGAACATGACATATTTGAAACATAATAGTTTTATAATTTTGGATCATTTACAGTTTTATATGTCTACATAATAGAATTATTAAATCAGATTAAACAAATTAAATCAATAATTTGTTTTGCAATAACAGTTTATAAGGTCATTAGATGAGTTACAAGGAGCACAAGGCTACATGAGGATGGATTTCTTTATATTAGGTGGTTCATACATTATAAGATATAACATGGCATATACATTATGAGGTATAAGTTTCAACATTTGTACTAGATTATGTTTGATAAATTATTTTTCTTTGAGCAATTTTGTAGGGGTTTGAGGCTAGGGGAGTAACACAGTGAATAATGTTATTTTGAGGCGGTGTAAAGTTATTTAATAACTTTGTAGGTAATGTAAAGTAGTGGGTATTTAGTTTTGGGCGAGTAGGTAGTTTTTTTTAGCAGAGTTTTGAATTGATGTACAGACCGGGTTTCTTTGGTAATATATGAAATAAATTCCAAATTTTTGGGCCGTTGATGTGCATTGCACTTTTGCATAGTGTGAGGTGGATGCGGGGAACATCGAATAGTGATCTGTGCCTTGTGTTATGTTCATGTGTCCTGTTAAGGTTGGTTAGGAGAATTTTGAGTTGCGGGTTAATATTTGAGTTTAGTGTTTTATGTATGTGATAGGCACTGTAAAAAGTATGGATGTTTTGTATGGTGAGTAAGTTCAGACTTTTTAATATAGGTGGAGTATGTTGTCTAAAGTGGGAATTTGTTATCATTCGAACTGCACCCTTTTGTTGTTATTAATGGTTTGAGGTGATTTATTGTTGTTGAGCCCCATGCGCAGATTCCATAGGTGAGATAGGGGTAAATGAGTGAGTGATAAAGGGAGAGGAGAGCTGGTTGTGAACATAGTACCTTATCTTGGATAGTATTCCTATGGTCTTGGAGACTTTCTTGGAAATTTGTTATATATATGTCTTAAATTTGAGGCCACTGTCAAGGTGGATTCCTAAGAACTTTCCCTCTGTGAGTTTTGTGACAAGTGATCCGTTTATCATTATGTTAAGTGGAACATTTGTAGCTCTGTTCCCAAACTGAATGAAATAGGTTTTGTCAACATTGAGGGTAAGCTTGTTAGTCATCATCCAGGTAGATATTTTCTGTAATTCAGCATTTACAGTGTTGGCTAGTGGGACTGGGCATGGGTGAGAGAAGACGTATGTAGTGTCATCTGCAAATAGTTTGAGTAGTTTGAGTAGTTGAGATGTATTTGGTAGGTCGTTTATGTAAATGAGAAAGAGAAGTGGGCCAAGAACACTTCCCTGTGGGACACGAACTGTAATTGTTTGTGTGGAAGAGTTAGCTCCATTTGTGGACACATATTGGCTTCTGTCGCTAAGGTATGACTTTAGGTAGTTGAGGGAGCGCCCTCTTATACCATAGTGTGATAATTTTAGATGTAACAGATCATGGTCAACTATATCAAAAGCTTTACGTAAATCAATGAAGATTCCTAGCGGGATTTCTTTATTTTCAAGAGCGGTGTATATTATTTCTAGCATGTGTATGATTGCATCATTTGTGTTTTTATTAGGCCTGAAACCAAACTGACAGGGGTTGAGTATGGAAGATATATAACAGAAGTAGAGATGATTTTGATTGGTTTTAGTACTGAAAATAGCTTATAATTGAGCTCAAAGTAGTGGAAATGTTTGATTTTTGCTGATTTTCAAGTATAAACAAATCACATCAAGCGACCAATACACGTCAAATGGTGGGTCTAATATACGTTTACAAATGCACTGATAGTGTTTATACAATTATTACAATATTGCATAAGAGTAATTCATCAATTTTTTGGTGTGAATAAAAATTCTTTATGTAAATAAAAAATAAAAAATGAATTCAAGTGTAAAGCCCGTAAACATAACTAATAAACAGAGGAAATGTTATTTTAGTGCCAGGAATGCCTGCATTGTTTATTCTGGACGCTGTTTTGAAATTGGGAAAATTTTAAACTTTTGGAAATTGGCGAAAAATTTCCAATTTCTGATCACTTTATTGGCTACTTGAAAAAGTTGATTGGGCAGTTTCTTGTGCTCAATCAATAAAATAGTACAGTGGACCCCCGAGTAACGTAAAAACTTCATTCCAGAAGCCTGCTCAAGTGTCATTACTGAACGAATTTACTCCCTTAAGGTTAATCCATTTCAGACCCCCCAAAAATACACTTACAAAAGCACTTACAATATTATACTTACATAATTGTACAATTTCCGGGGTGTTTGTTACTCGGGGTTTCACTGTAATACTAACGAAATAGCTAAGAATTTGGTCAACTGGAATAATGTAATTGGCCTAAAATAGGGGTCAAAGTAGGCAAAATCGCTGAAATGTAAATATCACTAACACAGTCAAATTTGCGATAGTGTAATTTCGTCATTTTCGTACTTTTTATTTTATTACCTTTAGAAAAAGATTCTCAACCATTTCATAAGAAAAAATAAAAAGATTTTTTTTTTTAAATTCTTGGACCCTGTGGACAATGCTTGGACACTCAAAGGGTTAATAAAAAAAAATAAAAGATGACAACATCAAGCCGGCCTTCATAAAAAACATGACGGCATTCTATAACAGTTGGGAAAATAAAAATCTGGGCCAGATGGTGCTATCGCCCTGGTACAAATGCTGTCCTGGTAGACAGTAACTGTAAGAATGGAGAAATAAATGATGGTGGCCTGAAGGGAAACAGCTCTAGTGGGGAAACAGGAGTAGAAAAGGATATACAAAAAACATTGTTACTAAATAGCAATACCAAGGTATATAGTAAACAAGGGGATGCCCCAAGAAATATTGAAGATAAATAAATTACCAGAAACAACTGACGAAGGCTCCATTGTTAGCACTAGTGCTGAAGATAGAAATGAGATGGGAAAACACGCATCAGTAGGGAATACAATAGGAACACAGTCACAAAAAAACAAGGCAAACAGAAACAAGGCCTATGCAAATATTATGCACTTGGTATCTGCAGACATGGAATATCTGAAAACAGATGGGACATGCAACTTTGACCACCCCAGAAAATGTTGTGCCCATATGACAACAGGAAAATGCAACCTCCCTTCCTGTAAGCTTTTCCACCCTGAAATGTGCCACTCATCAGTTCAAGAAAGAGAGTGCTATAACCTATATTGCCAGGCACACCACCTAAAGGGTATAAGATAACACAGAACATCCAGACCATGGGAAAACCTGGGTAGCCAAAGCCACTCCAGAGAGAGAGGTTTTTTAGCGCCAGGAAGGAAAAAAAGCTGGCAGGAAATGACAGAAATCGTACACAAACTGCAATCATTTGTGGAGTGGAATCACAGTCAATGGCCTCTACTCCAGAACAACAGATATTAGTGCCAGGAAAAAAAGAACCCCCATACCACCAATCCGATGACATTCATCTTTTCAAATAAACAGGGTCTAAAGTCAGTGATGAACAACAAAATACCTTACATCCGTGGACTGCTTGAGTCAAATGCAATGTTTTTGGCTTTCCCCAGACCCCCATAAAAGGGTCACTTGGACAATGAAAATGGATCCGGGGCAACCTATCAGATGTGACAGAGTGAACAGGCAAAAGGGGGGGGTTGGGCTGTATATCCGAGTCCTTTTGCTCAAACTACTAAAAGCCTCAAATGATGTAGTTGAAGTTTTCAGTAAAGATCGAGAATCAAAACGGGATCTGGTTGATACGCCTCCATGCGCCCAACAATTCCAGGAAAAGCTTCGGGCCACTGTCTGGAAAACCTTCCCAAACCTGCCCCCCCATCTTTTCTCCTGGGGGGTTTCAACCAAGGACCTAAAAGGAGGACCTTGCAAAAAATGTGGTAGCAGAGATAACCCAGGGGGCAGCTCAGATGAAAATAACACAAACAAAACTCGTACTGTACAGTGGACCCCAGTTAACCCCCCTCCCAAAA
>WNWK01024435.1:0-29757 GCA_009830355.1 Cherax destructor
AATTGAGCAAAAAAAAAAGAAAAAGAAACTCTGAATTTTTTTGACCATTGAAGAAATAGCATGCGGCCCAAAAAAATCTTGGTCTAAAAAAAAGAGTAGATACGGCAAACACTAAAAAAAAAGAAAAATGTCATGGATAGCCTAGGGGTAGAGGACGATATAAAACATTGAACGAAGTCGAAAAGCTAAAACATTAATAAAAAATAAAAGTATTCAAAACAACATAGCAATAAACCCCAAGACATTGATGAAGCTCATACACAGACATGTATACTTATAATACGTATAATATGTGGTATACCTGTTTTGGGGGTTTTATTCCAAGGATTTTTTTTTGAAGGTAGTATTTATGGGGGAAGTGTTTTTTTTTCAGTTTTTTTTTATACTTATGGCTGGTTTCAGTATTTGAATGATGAATTTTAAAAAAAAAAAATTGGGGTGATACCTGGAGTATACCTGGAATGGGGTCAACCCCCCCTGGGGCCCCGTCTGGACCAGACCTCATGTGAAAAACTGAACAGAATACAAACAGAAAGATACACTAGAAAACTCAAATTGACGAAAGTTGTAAAGTGCCACGTAAGGAAATAAGCCTAACAAAAAAAAAAAACCTTATTGAAAATTACACTGAGTATTGAGAGAAAACAAGTACATAACTGTGTGTGATCCCTACTGACCATTTACAAAAGCAATATACGTCGGAAACTGCCAGTCTGCTGGAACACTCCATTGTGGTCCCGACAAACAAAAAAAGCTAAAAAAACTGGGTGGGTGTTTTCGTGACAGTTTTTTGACAAAAATCTAGGCATATTATAATGCAAAAAAAACCCGCCGTAATGGCTTGGCAAAGCCGTTACGGGTTGGCAAAACTCCAGAGAGCGAAATGTTGCCACGATAAAAGTCACAATTGTATCTGTGTCCTTTAACCAACATTTTGTGGGAATTCTAGTATTATTAAGCAAATATCAGACACAGTCCAAGGTTCTTATTTCAATATAGAGAGTCGATAAAAATTGGGAGTATTTATGTTTTTTGCAGACTTTTATATTCATTCCTTGGTTTATTTATGCGACTTTCATATTCCTTTATGCAAAGAAAACCTGATCACCATAGAGATATGTGTTTGGTAAATTCCCAGTAAAGGGCGGTTAGGCACAATAAAATACATAGAAGAAAACATTTTGTGAGACCCCAAAGGAAATTAAACTCTGGGAACCAAATATATTCCATTAATTATGGGCGGTTGGTTTCCCTGATCTAGTTTTTTTTATAATACATAGGCCGTTCCCCCCAAAACGGGGTGGGAAAAAAAAAATATTCATCATCATTCACTCCATCATTGTCTTGCCAGAGGCGTGCTTACACTACAGCTACAAAACTGCAACTTTAAACACCCCTCCTTCAGAGTCCCGGGCCCTGCTTCCCCCCAGGACCAAGTCCGGCCTCCCGTTTCCCCTAAAACCCCTTTCAAAATGTTCCCTTTGCCTACCTCCAACACCCGTCAACTTGAAAAAAACCATTTGTCTCCATTAGCTTCTATCTAACACGCTCACGCACGCTTGCTGGAAGTCAACCCCTAGCACAAAAACCTTCACTCCCCCCCTCCAACCTTTTCTAGACCCTACCCCCCCTTTCCCCTCCACTACAGATTTATACCTCTCGAAGTCATTCTATTTTGTTCCATCCTTTTATATGCCCAAACCATCTCAAAAACCCCCCTTCAGCTCTCGGGATAATAGTTTAAGTAACCCCACCCTCCTCCTAATCTCAGACTACGGATTCTCTGCATTATATTCACCCCATACACCCCCAGCCTTCCCTTGTTCAACATTCACAACCCATGCCTCACCCCATACAAAGTGTTAGTATAACTATACTCTCATACTTTTCCCCTCTTTGTTTTCATGGATAAATATATTGAACAATCAGGGGACATCACACATCCCTGTCTAAGGACTACTTTTACGGGGAAATAATTCCCTCTCGCCTACATCTGTAAGCAGCCTCACTATCCTCAAAAATTTTAAACCGCTTTCAATAACCTACCTCCTATTCCATACATTTCCATTGCCACATTGCCTCCCTATCCACCCTATCCATTTTTTTCCAAATCCATAAATGCCACAAACACCTCTTTCCCCTTATCTAAATATTGCACCTAAGCACTGCAAACACTTGGTATACACATCACCTCCCTTTTCTTAAAGCCTCCTTGTTCATCTGCTATCCTGCTCTCCGTCTTTTTCCCTAATTCTTTCAAAAAAACTCTCCCAAACTTTTTTACCAGGTATACTCAACAGACTTTTTCCCCCTATTATTTTTCACTCTTTTGCCCCCGTTCCCTTTTATACAAAGGAACTATGCATGCTTTTCCAATCCCTATTTACCTTACCCTCTTCCAAACATGTATTAAATAAAAACACTAACCACTCAAAAAATTATATCCCAACCTGCCTTTAACATTTCTTTTTTATCCCACAATCCCGCTGCACCACCTTTCTTCTCTCCTGCCTCACGAACTTCCCCACACTCACAACTGGTTCTTCCTCACTCCTATAAGATGTTATTCCTCCTTGCCCCATACACGAAATCACAGCCCTATCTTTTTCAACATTTTAAAAATTCCTCAATATATTCCCTCCATCTTCCCGATACCTCTAATCCCATTTTAAAAACTCTCCTCTCCTATTTTTAACTGAAAATCCATTTTTCCCTAGGTTTTTTCACTTTTTAAAACTACTCCAAAAATTTTTTTTATTTTCAACAAATTTTTTTTATAACATCTACCACCCTCTCATTTGCTCTCTTTTTCATTGCTTCACCACTTTCTTAACCTCTCTTTTTCTCTCCATATACTCCTAACTCCTTACATCACTTCTACTTTTTAAAAAAACCCCTCAAAGCCTTTTTTTCTCTTACTACTCTCTTTTCTCCTCATTCCATCAATCGTCTTCTTAACTCCCGCACCCACCTTCCCATACCACAAACTTCTGATGAACACTCTAACACTATGTTCTTAAACTTCCCCCTACCTCTTCTACCCCCCTCCATCTCTCACTAGCTCATCTGTCCTCCAACAGTTGTTTAATTTACCAAACCCCTCCTTCTTTAGTTTTTAAATCTTCACTTCTCTCTTACTTGCTGTTTCCATTCTACTTGTATCCCCTCTACCATTTACTCTCACTGTAGCACAACTAAAAAGGTCTGTTGCCCCCCTATAAACATGTACATCCTGAAGTCTACCCAAAGTCTTTAACTACCAATATGTAGTTCAACAAACTACTGTCATTTCGCCCTACATCATATCACGTATACTTTATATCCTCTTTTTTTTAAAATATGTGTTACCCATAACCCAAAACCCCCTTTTTATACAAATTTCAATCAAATGCTCCCCATTATCATTTACAACTTACCCAAACTTACCTACCACACCCTCTCTAAACTCTTTCCCACTTTAGCATTTAGGTCCCCTACCACGATTTCTTTCTCACTTGGCTCAAAAATTCCTACACACTCCTTAACTTTCCCAAAATTTTTCTTCTCTCCTCTACACTCCCTCTTATCCCGGTGATACGCACTTATTATGACCCAATTAAAAACTTGGTTTCCAGTAAAACATGTCATATCCACTAGGATAACGTAAATTATTTCAGATATGAGAGTAGTATCTACAATGCATACAATGATGCATACACTAAGAAAGATGTGAAAAAAATATATATATATATATATATATATATATATATATATATATATATATATATGCAAAAAAAATCAAAAAGGTGATATCAAAATATCAAGAAAAAATTGAAAAAAAAGAAGAATTCCCGTTTGTGACTCTCACATTTAAGGAACTATGATAAGTGATGAAAAATTTTTAAACCAAAATTTTATAAATTTTTTTTAAAATATATATATATATATATTTAAAATGTCTGCCGAATAGGTAAAAATTGGGCAATTAGAAAGAACTATTTAAAAATAAGTCCTTTCTAAATTTTTTCTTTTTTTTAAAGATATATTTTTTTTTATTTATGTTAGTGTAAAAATTTAATTATGCACCAAAAGAACCTTAGAAAATTAACTAACCTAATTTTAAAAAAGCCCAATTTAATTTAGCCTAATCCCAAATAAATATATTTTAAATAAGTTTATAATAATTTATTAATAAACAATGAAATATATTTTTTTTTTTTTAGGTTTAAAAAGATTTTTTGAAATTTTGCATACTAAATTTTTGGGAAGAAAGCGTTCTATTTAAGCCAAAAACCCAAAATTTTATCTATTCGCAAAAACACACACACACACACACACACACACACACACACACACACACACACACACACACACAAAAAAAATAAGCAGAAAAAGAAACAAGAACAAGAGCAGAACGACAGCAGCTGGGGGAGAGGACATAAAACGAAAGGGGCTGGGAAGAGGACAAGGACAGAGTCAGCAGAGGACCCAGAAAGGACAGAGGTAGCACACACAGAGCCACCCCAGAACTACAACTAAACACCTATACCAACACAACCCACAACCCACATTTACAGCCCCCCCCCCACTCTACGTGCCAGGCCCCCCCCCAACAACCAGAACACAGTGTTGGGGAAAACTAAAGGTATGTTACACCAACGATGATGGAATAACGAATACGTGGGGTATGGCACGAAAGAGTCAGAGGCACCAACGGACATCCAAACTCTCACAGAAAAAGCTCACATTTAAAGATAACAGATGTCATCTTTCCAACGGGGTTCAGATCTGGGGGAAAGACAGAGGGAAAAGAGAGGGTGGAGGAGGGTCCTGTTCAAACACCAATGGGATTTTGATGAGCTTGTGAAGAGTGGGAAGCAAGAATTACATAATAGGGAAAACCCTTTAGTCTGGGGGTCCCAAGGTGGTAATGGGGAGATGTATAACACACCACAGAACAGCAGGGAACCAAGGCAAGAATATGATGAGAGTAATAGACGAAGGGTTTACACACTGGCTGAAGTGGCCAGAATGGCTCATGAGTGCAGGGCAAAGTTACTGATTGTGGGGGACTTCAATCACTAAAATGACTGGGGGAACCTGGGGCCACATGGGGCCCAGAAACATGGAGGGCTAAGATGATGGAAGTGGTCTGGAAAACTTCATGTACCAACACATAAGGGGAAAATACCAAAAAGGGTGAGAAACAGCAAAACTTGACCCAGTATTCACCTTGAATGTGCAGATATTGAGGACATCACATATGAAAGACCCCTTTGGGGTCAGTGACCACGTGGTTCTGAGCTTCAATAAAAGTAGAGTTACAAGTGGAGAGGGGAAACAGGAGTGTCAGGACTAATGAAGCCAAACTACAAAAGGGGACTACACAGGCATGAAAAATTTCCTGTACGGGGTTCAGTGGGACAGACAACTGGCAGGAAGTTAGTAAACGAGATGATGGAATATGTGACAATATGCAAAGAAGCTGAGGAGAGGTTTGTACCCAAGGGTAACAGAAATATGAGAAAGGCAGGATGAGCCCTTGGTTCACCCAAAGGTGTAGAGAGGCAAAAATCAAGTGTGCTAGAGAATGGAAGAAGTATAGAAGGCAAGGAGAATAAGGATAGCAGTCGTAAAACCAAAATAAATCTGCACGGTAAGAAGGGAGGCCCAACGACAATACGAAAATGACATACCCGCGAAGGGCCCAAAACTCACCCGAAGCTGTTGTATTGTCACATCAAGAGGAAAACGACAGTCAAGGACCAGATAAACAGGCTGAGGAAGGAAAAGGGAGATCACAAGAAACGACCGTGGAGACAGTGGAGACAGAAGGGACTCCGGAGAGGTGGGGTACACCATCAAGTGTTGGACACAATACATACAACCGAGAAAAGTGAAGAGGCTGCTAAGCGAGCTAGATACCCCAAAGATGATGGGACCGGAACATCTCTCCTTTGGGGCCTGAGAGGTAGCAGAGGTGCTATGTGTACCACTATCAACAATCTTCAACACATTCTATCTAACAGGGCGACTACCTGAGGTATGGAAGACAGCAGACTAGTCAAATTTAAAAAAAAAGACAGACAAAAGCATTAAACCATAGATCATTCACTGACATGTATAGTATGTAAAAGGGAAGATTAAAAAGGGGAATAATTTTAAAATTGTTGCTTCGTAAATGAGATTAGTTAATTTTATGTATTTTCATGTCCTGAATCAAAATATCATTTTAAAAAATGCAATATTTGATTATTTTCTTATAATATACAAATGTGTGGTATATTCTAAACGCTAATCCGTACCTACCCCGGCAATTTTTTTTGACGCTTATAGTGGGCTGAAGAATCATCTTTTGCCAATGTCCAGCAATAGTCTGAAAGCCCCATTTCCCCTGGTAATTTTTCATTTAAAATAATCCCCAATTTTTGGGGAAAAGAGTCTAAATGCGAGCCCAAAGAGTGGTTTTTAAATGACATGTTACATCCCATGTTTTGTAAGCCTTGATGGGGTTTTTACCCCAATTCTTCAAGTTGTTTTCACTTCTGTTTCCCAGAAATACTTTCGCCACTAACTTGAATGTTTCCCAAGCAGCTTTCTCCCCCCCCATGAATGTCTGATTAAAAGTCACTATTTTTAAGAAGCTCTCGAATCTGGGGACCAGAAGCTCCCTCTATAATCTTTGCGTCGTTCAGTGAGAGAAATTGTGATGTTAAATACTTGAATCCCTGACCGGATTTTCCATCCGAGTTGGGAAAACAGCAAATTGTCCCAATTTTTAAAAAGGAGACAGACAGAAGCACTAAACTACAGACCAGTGTCACTGAATTTTAGTATGCAAAATCATGGGAAGATTATCAGGGAAGGTGGTGGACACCGAAAGGAATGAGCTTTTCAACGACGGACAACACGGTTTCGGGACGGAAATTCTGTGTCACTAACCTGGGGTTCTATGACAGGGGGCAGCAGTAAGACAAGAGAGGGGGGGGGAGATTCATTTTCACAAGAACGTTTGACACAGTTCCACACAAAATTAGTGCAAAAAGCTGGAGGACCAGGCAGGTATAAAAAGACATTCCCCAAAGGATCAAGGAATTCCTGTAAGGAAGACAGCAACGAACGTAGTCATATTTTGTGTCAGAGGGGGCCCCTGAGAGTGGGGTTCCACAGGGGTCAGTCCTAGGACCGGGTCTTCTGGTATTTGGGAACGACATGGCGGAAGGAATGATTCCGAAGTGCCCCTGTTTCAGATGATGTGAAGTTGATGAGAAAAAAATTCAATGGGACGAAAAGGCAGAACTAAAAGAAATCTGGACGGCTGCAAGCCCGGTCCAGCAATTGGCTCCGGGAATTCAACCCCACCAAGTACAAAGTCATAAAATTGGGGGGAAGGGGAAAAGAAGACCGCAGACGGAGTACAGTCTGGGGGGCCAGAGACTCAAACCTCATTAAAGGGAAAAAAGATCGTGGGGTAAGTATAACACCGGGACATCTGAGGCGCACATCAACCAAATAACTGCTGCGCATACGGGCGCCTAGCAATTCAAGAACAGCATTCCGACATTTAAAAAGGGAATCGTTCAGGATCCTTACACTGTGTACGTTATTTTAGAGTATGCAGCACCAGTTTGGAACCCACACCTAGCCAAGCACGTAAAATAACTACAGAAAGTCAAGGTTTGCAACAAGACAGTCCCGGGCTAAGGGTATTGCCTACGACTAGAGGTTATGGGAAATCGACTAGACACTGGGGGTCATGAGAGAAAGGGGGGCATAAACGACGTATAAAATACTGAGAGGAATTGACAAGTTGGGCAGGACAGAATGTTCCAGAGATGGGACACAGTAACAAAAGGGGGACAGTTGGAAGTTGAAGACTCAGATGAATCACAGGGGTGTTAGGAAATATTTATTCAGTCACAGAATGGTCAGGAAGGGAATAGTTTGGGAAACGTGTAGTGGAGGCAGGATCCATTCTAGCTTTAAGAAGAGGTATGATAAAGCTCATGGTGCAGGGAGAGTGACCAAAAAAAGGCCGGAAGAGGCGGGGGCCCGGAGCTATGACTCGACCCCAAACAACTAGGTGATTACACACACATAAAAAACACATAAAACAGGAAGATAGGAGGGGTTCTGACATGATAATGACATACAAAATCCAGGAATAGGTAAGGTGGGGAAAAGGATGTTCCAGAGAGGGGCACAAAAAAAGGGGGGGAATTGGAAGTTGAAGATAAGATGAGTCAAAGAGATGTTAGGAAGTATTTATTTAGTCAGAGTTGTCAGGGAAAGGGGAAAAGTCTGGCAAGTGATGTAGTTTAGGCAGAAACCACATAGTTTTAAGACGAGGTATGATAAAGCTCATGGAGCAAGGGGGAGAGGACCTCGTAGCGGTCAGTGAAAGGCAACCAAAAAATAGGTGAGCAAATAGGTGAGGCCCCACACACACACACACAAACACACACACACACACACACACACACACCCCCACACACAATATAAAATTTAAAATTTTGTTTGTCCAGAAAAAGGGGTAGATTAAAACATTCAACACCATAATTTATTTTATTTATTAAAAATTCACGACGCTCTAACCCCTGGGACCATACAACTTAAAGAATCACGCACCTAGTAGAGCTAGGTATTGTACCATGATCCGGGGATGAGGTGTGGGGCCTCAGAGCAATTTCATTCCCACTCCCCGGTTTGGGGTACTAGCCTCCACAAGCAGTATTTATAGTATATCTATGACCTTGGGTCCGGTACAACACCCCCTGGGTGGGGATTCTTAAGGATTGAATGGTTCCATGGGTTAGAGGTATCAGTTCTCGCTCACCATGAGGTGGGAAAAAAACACGGTTCGATCCCCCGTAAGAAATGCATGTTGTAAAATCAACCCAAAATGCCGGGGGCAATGGGTAGTAACCCCCTTTTTCCCGTATAGATTTACTAAAAGAAAAACAAGAAAAACCCTCAAAATGGGGTGTTTGAATTTCGGTGTTGGCGAATATAAGAAAGAGATGATTGTAGATGTTATAAATGAAAAAAACTGGATGTCCCGGCTTTAAGTGAGACAAAGCTGAATAGGAGAGTTTCAGTGGGAGAAATAAATGTATTAGGTCAGTGGTTTCAAATAGAGTTAGAGCTAAAGAAGGAAATTCAATAATGTTGAATAATGAGTTATGACAGGTAAAAGAGGGAATATAAATGTATAAATTCAAGGATTATGGGGAGTAAAATAAAGGGTTTGGGAGGGAAAAGTTGGTTATAGTAAGTGTATATCCCCTGGAAAGAGAAGTGTAGAGGGAGAGAGAGTTTTGGGGGAAAATGTTGAGTGGGGGTGGGGGGGAACCAAGTGAGGGGTAATTGGGGTTTGGGGGATCTTAATGCTAAAGTGGGAAAAATTTTTGGGGAGGGAGAATAGGTAAATTTGGGGTGGGGGTAAATGTAAAGGGGGAACCGTTAATTGAGCTTTTTGTAGAAAGGGGTTTTAATAAGTAATACATATTTTATAAAAAAAGAGGATAAATAAGTATAAAAGGTATGATATAAAAAGTAATGAAAGTAGTTTGTTAGATTATGTATTGGGGATAAAGGTTGATGGGTAGGTTCAGGATGTACATGTTTATAGAGGGGCAACGGATATATCGGATCATTATTTGGAGCTCTTTAGGAAAAGGTAGATGGGACAAAAGAAAATGGCAACAGCAAGTAAGAGAGGAAAGTGCAAAACTAAGGAGGAGGAAGAGGGGAGATATAAGAAACTATTCAGGGGGGATAGTGCAAGATGAGTAGGGGGGGGGTTGAAAGAGTTGGGATAGTTTAAAAAATGCAGATTAGAATGTGGGGAGGGTTTGGGGCAAGGAGGGGGGGCAGGAGGAAAGAGGAGTGATTGGTGGAATGAAAAGTAAAGGGTGTGAAAAAAAGAAAAAATGTTTAAGAGGTTTTACAAAACAGAAGGTTAATAGAAGGCAGAGTATAGGGAAAAAAGAAACGTGAAGAGTGTGGTGAAAGGTCAAAAAAAGGGAAGATGAAAGAATGAGAGAGGCTCTTGTCAAAAATTTTTCTGAAAACAAGAAAATAATTTGGGGGAGATAAACAAGGTAAAAAACCTACGGAACGAATGGATTTGTCAGTTAAAACAGAGTAGGGGGTTAGTAGATGGGGAGCTGGAGGTATTAGATGGGTGGGAAAATTTTGAGGAACTTTTTAAAAGGGGGGTATAACATCATTTAGGAGGGAAGAGCAGGATTTGGGGTGTGGGGGGGGTGCGTGACCATTACGTAGAATGAAAAGGGTGAAAGTAGCTGGAACTGAAGGGATAATGACTGAAATGTTAAAAGCAGGGGGGGAAAAGTTGGAGTGGTTGGTATTGTTGTTTAATAAATGTAGAAGGAGTTTTAAAGGGACCTAGGGATTGGCAGAGAACATGTATATTTCCTTTTTATAAAGGGAAGGGGGGTAAAAAAGATTTTTGAATTATAGTGGAATAGGTTTAATGAGTATCCAGGTAAAGTGTGGTAAGGATAGTATTGAAAAAATTAGAGGTAAGACAGAGAAGGATTGTAGATGAGCAAGGAGGCTTTTGAGTGGATAGGGGATTTTAGATCAAGTGTTTACATTGAAACATATGTCAACAGTATTTAGATAAAGGTAGGGGAAACTTTCATTGCATTTATGGATTTAAAAAAAGGGATATGAGAGAGTGGATAGGGAGCAATGTAAATGTTAAAATGTATGGAATAGGTATGTTACTGAAGGCTGTGAGTTTTTTTGAGGATAGTGGGCTCAGGTTAGGGTGTGTAGGAGAGAGGGGGATTACTTCCGGAAAAGTAGGTCTTAGACAGGGATGTGTACCATGGTTTTTAAATATTTATAGATGGGGTTGTAAAAGAAGTAAATGGTAGGGTGTTGGGGAGGGGGGGATTAAATTATGGGGAAAAATGAAAAAGGGGGTTGACACAGTTACTTTTTGCTGATGATACTGTGCTTATGGGGGAAATTTTACAGAAAAGTTGCAAAGGTTAGTGGACGAGTTTGGGAGAGTGTGTAAAGGTAGAAAGTTGCAAGTGAACATTGATAAGATTATGGTGATGAGGGTATCAAACGATTTAAATAAAAAAAAATTGGATATCACTTTGGGAAAGGGGGGATTATGGAAAATAAATGTTTTCAGATTTTTGGGTAGTTGACGTCGGGAGGGGTTTTTGAAGGAGGTTAACCATAGAATTGATAAAGGGAAAAAAAAGGTGAGTGGTGCGTTGAGGTATCTGTGGGCAAAAAACGTTATCCATGGAGGAAAAGAAGGGAATGTCAAAAGTGGTACCAACACTTTTTTGGGGGGAAGCATGGGTTCAAATGATGCAGCGAAAGGCGGCTGGAGCAGTGGAGATGTCTGTCTTAGGGCAATGTGTGGTGTAAATATTATGAAAATTCGGGTGTGGAAATTAGGGGAAGATGTGGTTATTAAAAATATTATAGAGGGGTGAAGAGGGGTTGTTGAGGGGTTTTGGGCATTTAGAAGAATGGATCAAAAAGAATGACTTGGAGAGCGTATAAATCTGTAGGGGAAGGAAGGCAAGTAGGGGTCGTTTAGAAAAAGGGTTTGGGGGAGGGGGAAAAAAAGGGGTTTTTTGGGCGAGGGCTTGGGCTTCCAGCAAGCATGCGTGAGGGGTTAGATAGGGGTGAATGGAGACGAATGGTTTTGGGACCTGACGGCTGTTGGAGTGTGAGCAGGGTAACATTTTGTGAAGGGATTCAGGGGAAAACCCGTTAATTGATTTAGTTGGGCTTGGCCGAAAAAGGGAAGTACAATCCCCGCACTTTAAAGGAGGGTCTGGGATAGTGACAGCTGGGGGATATTCTCAGCTGTCATCTGACGCCTCTACAAAGACAGTGATTATGTATGAGTGTGGTGAAAGTGTTGAATGATGATGAAAGTATTTTATTTTGGGGATTTTCTTTCTTTTTTGGGGCACCCCCGCTTCGGTGGGAGACAGGGCTTGTTGAAAAAAAAAAAAAATATAAATATATATATATATATATATATATATATATATATATATATATATATATATATATATATATATAAATTTAAGGGGAACCCCCTTAACGAAAAAAAAATCATTGCGAAGCCTGCTCAATGCCAATACCGAACGAATTTACTTCCTTAAGAAAAAAAGTCATTTAGGTTAGTCTATTTCAGACCCCAAAAAAACCCCCAAGCACTTACAATATTATACTTACATAATTGGTTTTTGGGGGGTTCGTTAACTGGGGGTTTCCCCTGTTTTTTTATATATATATATATATATATATATATATATATATATATATATATATATATATATATATATATATATATGTCGTGCCTAATAAAAACTGGTAACTTAGCAAAAACTCATCAAAATTGTCCTTTCTAAAATTTTTCTTATACTTTAAAAATATATTTTTCATTTATGTTAATGTAAAAAATTTTTAATTTTTTTACCAAGAAACTTTGAAAACCTACCTAACCTTATTATAACAAGCGCAATTTAATTTACCAACCAAACTAAATATATTTTAGATACGTTTACAATAATTTAATAATAAACAAACACAATAAATATTTTTTTTCGTTAAGTTCAGAATGATTTTGGCGTAATTTTGCATACACAAATTTTCACTTGTCTTATATGGCAAGGTAGCGTTGCTATTTCCAAAATCGCAAATTTTACCTTATGGGCCCGACATTATATATATATATATATATATATATATATATATATATATATATATATATATATATATATATATATATATATATATATATATATATTTAAAATAATGGAAAAAAAAATTCAATTGCGTTTTCCACAAATTTTCCCTTTCTAAAATTTATTTAACGTTTAAAGATATTTTTTTCTTTTTTAATAGGTCTCCCGGTGATGGCATTTTCGAAACAGTAACTGCAGCTATACATGAAGAAATCTTCGAAATTCTCATGGTTGATGAATCCTTGCTGAAATGCCTGGGTATCCTCATTATCCTATTCAAGTCCCCCATCCCATGATGGAATGTGACGAAAAACAGTTTTACTGAAACTGCTAAGGAACAATACTGACCTATCCATATTTGAATAAAAAAAAGAGACATTAATATTTTTTTCATGGTATGTCTCCATTTGGTAATAACTCAACCCAATAACAGTGCAAGCCATTCTTAAAAATAATACACCAACGTTGACATTTTTTGGGACCAGAAGGAGCAGGGTATGTAAATCAGTGATTTAAATTTTAAATTAATTTGTGAAATTTGTTAAAAATTGACCTCTGAATTTTAAGCTACACATAATTTTTTCCTTAGCGGGATACATCAGCGTTGTAAATTACAAGACATGAAGCATTCTCAGTTTAACTCAAAACATAACAAATTAAATAAAATATAATTAACAGATTGTCATTTACAGACTACAGTACAATCAAAATTTCCCCAAAATTAATAAGCTTGAAAAATTAAGCTGTTTTGCTAAAAAATCCATTTTGGTTTATAAAATTTGCAGATCGTCGCCAACATAGTTAATTACCTACGAAACGTCCACTAAATAATATAAATCTGCTTTAAAAAATTGAAACATGTCAGAAATGGTGTTTTCTTTTTTCTTCCCAGATCCTGGGGAAATAAATTTCCCATCAACAACTATATAAATCCCTTACGGACAAATAGTAAATGTCTCTCAGGATTGGAGTACTGATGGTAATGTATTGCACTTCTGTTAACATTTAGATAAATTAGAAAAGAGATTCATTTAACAATCCATTACTAGTTTATTTAAATTTTAGGTACTAATTAATTGTAACATAAAGCTTGACAACCTAGTGATTCATATTTCAGTAAAAAAAAATTCTCATTTCACAAATTGTTTATATTATTAATGGGCAGTGGAAGACGGGACTTACCAGATCCTCTTGTATATAAAAATTATTATACATAGAATGTTTCAGTCTTTCATAGCAGCTCAGGGTTTATTAAATTTTCATCAAACATATGGTGTATGTGTGTGTGTGTGTTTTATTTTTTTTTTAACTGTGATGTTCATTTAATATAGCCAGACTCCTTCACCCAAAAAAATAAAGATAATTTCTGTGAAAGAAAAAAAATAGAAATGTCCCAATAACATCCTTCCCCTAAATTAACCTAGACTTTACCCGACATCTGTTTTATAATTGAATTTATTCCTGTAAAAAAGAGTGGGCCCAGCCAAGGGAAAAAAGAAAATAAACAGGTGGACCAGGCCGATAGAGGACCTGTGGGGAGAGCAACAGATGACACAACAGAAGGAAAGTTGATTTAGGGATAGGTGTACCTGGCAGAGACAATAGGAGAGCCAACTGAGAGACATGAGAAGAACGTTAACTGTATGACACAGGGGAAAGAGCTAACCGAGAGACACAGACAGAGTGATAATTGAATGAGAGAAGAGAGAGTCAACTGAATGACTCAGAGAGTTAACTAGAGACACATAGGAGAGAGCCAACTGAGAGACATAGAGGAAGGCCATCTGAAAACACAGGAGAGAGCCAATGACAGACACAGAAAAAGGGGCCAAATGAAACACAGAGAGAACCAACTAGAGAGAGACAGGGGAGAGAACCAACTAAATGAGGGGGCCATCTGAAAGAAAAGAAAGGAAAGCCAACTGAATGACACGGTGAACTGAAACACAAGGGGAGAACTGAGAGTCAGAAGGGGCCAAATGAAGATAGAAAGCTGACTGGAGGAGAATAAGAACAGAGACACGGAGAAAAAACCCAAACAGAAAAGGAGAGAGCTGATTGAAAGACACAGGAGAGAGAAAAAGAGCAGGACTGTGGAAGCCATGACAGACAGAAGAGAGTGTCGCTGACCCGGTGGGCGGGGCTTGAGTCCTGGAGTGTCAGGAGGTAAGGTCGAGGAAGCCTCGTTGCTGCTGGCAGCGTGGGGGGAGTAGTACGCGACTTCCACCGCGTCCTCCATCTCTGGCCCCAGTCTTCTCTCGAAACAAACTTTTCCCCCCCAATCGTAACCTTGCAAATTAATACAGCAATGTTTTAACTTCTTTAAAATTTATTAACAATCATATGATTCTTAAACATTCTGAATCAAGTAAACTTTGACCAAGTGATTACGTAAACCGGGAAAATTAAAATACAGGCTGGTCGACAAATGGGAATTGTTTGCTGAACTTTCGTTGAAACCTTTGGTAACGTATTTGTTTAAAAAAGGGCGTTGGTGACTATGAAAATCTCTGTTTGAACGTAAGACGATGAGTGTGTGGGGCTCGCTGGAGAACCTTTTAATACCCGCGTAATGTTAACTGTGTGATTTGGCGTGTTTTTAAATATCACTGGTGTTATTATAATAGCAACGGTTTTTTTTTTTAAAGGCTAATATCAGTGTGTTGGGTGACCGACAACTGCAAGTGTCAAAGTGATACTGTTACTTTGACTATGACAAGTGCTATTGTTACTTCAGCCATTAACTGCTATTGTTATTAACGGGCAAGTGCTATTTTTTCATCAACCATGACAAGTGCTATTGTTACTTCAACGGGCAAGTCTATTGTTATTTAACGTGACAAGTGTTATAGTTACTTCAACCATAACAAGTCTATTGTTACTTCAACCATGATAACTGCTATTGTTACTTCAACGTGACAATGCTATTTTAAACAACCTGCCAAGTGCTATTGTTACTTCAACGTGACAAGTGCTATTGTTATTTCAACGTGACAAGTGCTTTTTTGTTTTTTAACGTGACAAGTGTTATAGTTACTTCAACCAAACAAGTGCTATTGTTACTTCAACCATGATAACTGCTATTGTTACTTCAACGTGACAAGTGCTATTTTTTCATCAACCACCCAATTATTGTTACTTTAACGTGACAAGTGCTATTGTTACTTCAACTGACAAGTGCTATTGTTATTTCAATTTACAAGTGTTATTGTTACTTTAACCATGATAAGTGTATTGTTACTTTAACCATGACTAGTGCTTTTCCACTTTGGCTAGAACAAATGCTACTATTTGGCTAGGACAAGTGATACTGTTATTTTTGCCTATGACAAGTGATACTGTTATTTTTTCCTATGACAAGTGCTACTGTTCTTCAACACCCCAAGTGCTATCGTTACCTCAACTATTACAAGTGCTGTGCTATTTTAGCTACGACAATGTTACTGTTATTTTGGCTAGAACAAGTGCTTCTGTTTTTTTCGTTGGGACAAGTGCTACTGTTATTTTCTGGGACAAGTGCTACTGTTACTTTGGCTAGGACAAGTGCTGTTACTTTAACCAGTGCTACTGTTACTTTAACCATAAGTGCTACTGTTACTTTAACCATGACAAGTGCTACTGTTACTTTAACTATGACAAGTGCTACTGTTACTTTAACCATGACAAGTGCTACTGTTAATTTAACCATGACAAGTGCTGCTGTTACTTTAACCATGACAAGTGCTACTGTTACTTTAACCATGACATGTGCTACTGTTACTTTAACCATGACAAGTGCTACTGTTACTTTAACCATGACAAGTGCTACTGTTATTTCAACCAACACAAGTGCTACCGTTACCTCAATTATTACAAGTGCTGTGCTACTTAGCTAGGACAATGCTACTGTTATTTTGGCTAGAACAAGTGCTACTGTTATTTTCGCTAGGACAAGTGCTACTGTTACTTTAACCATGACAAGTGCTACTGTTACTTTAACCATGACAAGTGCTACTGTTACTTTAACCATGATTAGTGCTACTGTTACTTTAACTATGACAAGTGCTTTGTTACTTTGGCTGTGACAAGTGCTACTGTTACTTTGGCTTTGATAAATGCTACTGTTCTTTGGCTAGAACAAGTGCTACTGTTATTTTGGCTGGGAAAAATGCTGCTGTTACTTTGGTTGGGACACGTGCTGCTGTTACTTTGGATTTTACAAGTACTACTGTTACTTTAACCATAACAAGAGAAACTACTTTCGCTAGGACAAGTCTACTCAAATGCTACTGTTATTTTTGCTAGGACAAGTTCTACTGTTACTATCACGGTGACAAGTATACTATTCTATCACGGTGATAAGTGCCACTACTGTTATTTCGTTTATGAAAAGTGCTACTGTTGTTTCGACTATGACTAGTGCTACCTTTACTTATACTGTAAGTGTTACTGTTACTTTGAATATAACAACACCATTTGTCTATGACAAATGGTACAATTGCTACTTCTTCGAGAAACGCGAATACTGTAACGTAGGCTACGTAAATGCTACTGTTACTTTGACTATGAAAAAGTAACCTCTATTACGTCTACAACAGCTACTACTGTTACTTTGACTATCAAAGTGCTCCTGTTCCTTCGACTATGATTCGCGCTTCTACTACTTTCCCCACTAAAGCACTACTTCATGTACTACTTCATGTACTACTTCATGTACTACCATGTACTACTTCGTGTACTACTTAAAGCACTACTTCAAGTACTATTTCAGGTACTACTTCAGGTACTACTTCAGATACTACTTCAGATACATTTTAGGTACTACTTTAGGTACTACTTTAGGTACTACTTTAGGTACTATTTTAGGTACTACAAGTACTACTTCAGGTACTACTTCAGGTACTACTTCAGATACTACTTCAGGTACTACTTCAGATACTACTTTAGGTGCTACTTCAGGTACTACTTCAGGTACTACTTCAGGTACTACTTCAGGGACTACTTTAGGTACTACTTCAGGTACTATTTCAGTACTATTTCAGGTACTACTACAGGTGATACCTCAGGTACTACTTTAGATACTACTTTGTGCTACTTCAGGTACTATTTAAGGTACTGCTTTAGGTACTACTTCAGGTATTATTTCAGGTACTATTTCAGGTACTACTTTATGTACTATTTCAAGTACTATTTCAGGTATTACTACTTCAGGTACAAACTTCAGATACACTTCATATACTACTTAGGTACTACTTAGGTACTACTTTAGGTACTACTTTAGGTACTATTTTAGGTACTATTTACTTTAGGTACTACTTAGGTACTACTTTGGTACTACTTCAGGTACTGCTTCAGGTACTACTTCAGGTACTACTTCAGGTACTACTTCAACTGTGCATGACTCAGGATTACGCCGGAACGTGAATTGGATATAAATGTTTACGGCCGACATTAAATCCGACAATGCAACTCCATTTAATGATAATGAGACTGCATATGTTGATATGCATGAGGGACGCCGACGTAATCCATACGTTTGAGAGTGAATAATGAGGTTTTCAATGCAATGCCAGTATTTTAAAAATTTTTGGGAATTATACATATGGCTGCCGCACTGCAGGGGGTAAAAGGGGTCCCTTATATACTGTGAATATAATCTTAGCTTTTTCTATGTGAGGGTCGACATATTAGTGATGCGTTGTAAATACCATAACGAGAAGCAGTAATACGACGTATAAAAAAGAGTGGGATAAATATGTGAATTTGTTATAATGAAGTGATGAATATGAGAAATATATTTTAGTGAGACTTCTGAAGATGATCAATACACTATACTGGCAGTGATGAATATAATTTCGCGACGTTTTCGATGGTTGCGGAAAGAGGAAGACATCTACCCAGTGTGGCATAAGCCTGAGAGTTAGTTTTTTATGTTCATATATATCAGTAACGAAGATATTTAACCAGTTAGAAGAGGCGTTCATGTCATCTATGTACACTAATATACCAAATTTTTTTTCTTCAAAAAAAAAAAAAAAAAGTATTGGGAAATTTGCTTGTGTATCCATTTACTCTTTGGGCTACTTCCACAGGATGGATATATGGTGCACACTAAACTAGCCACTGCCATCCACAGGATGATATATGGTGCACACTAAACTAGCCACTGCCATCCACAGGATGGATATATGGTGCCACTAAACTAGCCACTGCCATCCACAGGATGGATATGTGGTCACACTAAACTAGCCACTGCCATCCACAGGATGGATATATGTGCACACTAAACTAGCCACTGCCATCCACAGGATGGATATAGGGGCACACTAAACTAGCCACTGCCATCCACAGGATGGATATGATGCACACTAAACTAGCCACTGCCATCCACAGGATGGATATGTGGGGCACACTAAACTATCCACTGGATGGATATGTGGTGCACACTAAATTAGCCACTGCCATCCACTGGATGGATATGTGGTGCACACTAAACTAGCCACTGTCATCCACAGGATGGATATGTGGTGCACACTAAACTAGCAACTGCCATCCACAGGATGGATATGTGTGCACACTAAACAGCAACTGCCATCCACAGGATGGATATGTGGTGCACACTAAACTAGCCACTGCCATCCACAGGATGGATATGTATGCACACTAAACTAGCACTGCCATCCACAGGATGGATATGTGGTTCACACTAAACTAGCCACTGCCATCCACAGGATGGATATGTGCTGCCTGGAGTTTACCTGGGGAGAGTTCCAGGGGTCAACGCCCCCGCGGCTCGGTTGACCAGGCCTCATGGTCTATCAGGGCCTGATCAACCAGGCTGTTACTGCAAGCCGCACGCAATCCAACATACGAACCACAGCCCGGCTGGTCAGGTACCGACTTTAGGTGCCTGTCCCGTGCCGTTTAAGACAGCCAGGGGTCTATTGGTAATCCCCTTATGTATGCTGGGAGGCGTTGAACAGTCTTGGCCTTTGACACTTATTGTGTTGTATCTTAACGTGCTAGTGGCACCCTGCTTTTCATTGGGGGATGTTGCATCGTCTGCCTAGTCTTTTTGCTTTCGTAGGGAGTGATTTTCGTGTGCAAGTTTGGTACTAATCCCCCTAGGATTTTCCAAAATGTATATAATCATGTATCTCTCCCGCCTGCGTTCTAGGGAGTACAGACTTAGGAACTTCAAGCGTCCCAGCAACTGAGGTGTTTTATCGCAGTTATGGGGCTGTGAAGGTTCTCTGTACATTTTCCAGGTCAGCAATTTCACCTGCCTTGAAGGTGCAGTTAGTGTGCAGCAATATTCCAGCCTAGATAAAACAAGCAACCTGAAGAGTGTCATCATGGGCTTGAAGGTTCTCATTATCCATCTTGTCATTTTTCTAGCAGATGCGATAGTTACAACGTTATGGTCCTTGAAGGTGAGATCCTCTGACATGATCACTCCCATTTCTTTGACATTAGTTTTTCGCTCTATTGTGGTTGGAATTTGTTTTACACTCCGATGAAATTTTAATTTCCCATCCACAGGATGGATATAGGGTGCACACTAAACTAGCCATTTCAACTGAAAAACAAATCAGAGTCCTAAAACAATGTAAATCTCCCACTACGAAATCTCACTTTATTTTTTTTCAGCTGATCATTATGAATCTCGGGGTTTTCTCACAGGATCAATAATCCAAACTACATCATATTATGAAAAATTTCTCTGAATTTTCATTTTATGCTGTGGGGTTGTGGTTTAAGCCGATAGGATGAAGCATTCCAAATCGCAAGAAAACGAGTATTTTAAAATTTTTAAAATTTCTTAAAAAAAAGGCCAGATTGGTAATTACACAACGTTAAACAGTCCCCTTTCCCAACTAAAAAACATCAAAAATAAGACCCGAAGTAGTTCAAAGGGCTTCCCTGTTTAATTAACAGAAACCTTTAAAAAAACTGGAAATATTTAAAAAATTAACCCAAAAACAGTGCAAAGCTTTTAGAAAACCTCCCCCACTATATGTTTTAAGCTGGCCTAGTTACCCCCAGAATCCACCAAAAGCAAGATTATAAACTATGATAAAAATTAACATATTTTCCCCTTTCTCACCTAAACTCAAAAAAAAATATTCTTTCACGGGTGAATTAGCCCAAAAATTAAAACCGTTCAAAAAAAAAAAAAAAAAACATTGCATGTTGTTTTAAAATAATACTGCCAAATTAGCACCAAACACCAAATAACAATGGTAACCTATTTTTTAAGGGGAAATTTCGCAGTATGGAAAGTTTTAAGCTGAAATGTGAGGGAATGAAGTGCGTTTATTATGTATTAATATTGGGGAAATTTCCGACAATATGTTAAAAAAATGACACAAATGCAACTAATGTGACATTTTATTGACTTTTAGGTTCAACAAACATGGACACAGAGGGAAAAATATTTAAAATGGGGGTAAATAGTGGTGGTAAAGAGTAGTGATAGTTGTTGGTAGGAATTAATACACCCCCCTGCATTTACCAATGTTTTTCATTTTGCCGGAGATCTTTTGTCAAGATCTTTCACTGGTCCGGATTACGGTGGGATGAAGTCCTGAAATTCCCAAAACATTCTGAGGGCAGAATTAGGAGCGTGTTCAATGCAGCTGAACCAAAACAGTTCACATCTGGGAAAGATCAGTGAGATCCTCGGTCCCACTTAATGGGAAAAATTTTTTAAAACCCATGTTTAGAGGAAGATACAAAAATTACTTCCCACTTGGAAATTGAACGTTTTTTACTGAAAACAACGGAAAGTTTCTTTGGGGATGGCATACAAACACCTAACATTCACGGACTAAATTGTCTTTTTTCAAAAAAAAGTGTAAAAATAAACTCACTCATCAAATTTTCAGACACTAACACCACCTACAACAAACCCCGCCATCTTTCCCCACACATATGCGTTGAACGACTCGAAAGTACTAGGAGAATCCAACACTAGGTACTATACAGTAGAAAACCCGGTCATCCATCAAAGACCTACCATGACCTGGGTGGAGAACCTTGAACTAATTAACCAGGGGATTATAAACTCCCGGGGGGCTGTGACAAGATATGATTTGGAAACAGCACGAAGCCTACAAACATGTCTGAGCAAACACCTTAATTTCCCGCAGGCCAACAACTAAATAACCGGGTACACCACCAAACCCTAAACCATTTGATTAGATTCATTGATGTAGCAAAAAACTACTTTTTCAAAACAGAAAAAATAAAAAGACAGTTTCCGGGAAAAATTAAGACGAGATTTATTTAAAACAATAAACCATAACAAACATAAATATCTTCTTTCTACTACTAATACCAATGATGAGAAAAAGACAATACCATGGCTGAAACAATACACACACGATGTATATATGAGACTGAAAAAGAGATGTTTCGGGTTTTATTTGGACCATTTTTCGTTCTATTTTTCCGTCCCCCGCGTAGGGCGGGGGCGGGGGGAAGGGGTAGTAGTTGTGGTAGTTTTTGTAGTTGAATTAGTGCAAATGGTGGAGGTAAAAATAAAAGGTAGCAGTGATAGTGATAAAAGGAATGGAGAGTGGATTGTAAAAAAATAGTAGTAATAGGGAGGTAGTGTATAAGAATAAAAAAACTTTGGGAGTCCTGCGGGGGCTAATGGACCACAGGAATAGGACAAAAAAACCCCATATAACAGAACCCATTTTGGGCAGAACAGAGGAAAGACAATGAAAATTTTGGGAAAGGGTGAAAGAGAACGAGATAAAGAAGGTCAAGTAACGGGGTTTTTGGGAAGTTTAGTGCTTTTGACAATGTAATGGGAAAGGAAGGCATCTAATGAAAGGCCGGGAAAATTTCTTTTTTGGGAATTTTTTAAAACTGATGGTTCAACAAGGATAGAAGAAGGGAAGAAAGTTTGGCAGAGGGCCATTTAATGGGGGGACTTTGATCTCAACACAGTAAAGGGAAGGCCCCTTTTATATGCTCTTTTAGTCTGTGGTGTGGGCCAGTTTCTGCAAAGTATTGTTGAGCAGGAAATGGAGCAAATTTAAAAAATCATAGCGGGAGGTAGAAGGGGGATTATTTTTCGAAAAATAAGTCTGATATCTAAAGAGAGTTATTTTTAAAAATTTTGGCGAGTGGAAAAAAAGGGGGAAAACAAAAACAGGGGATTTTACTGGGAGTTTGGGAGAAAAGCCGTTTGTATGTAAGTAGGGAAAAGTTTATGAAAAAAAGGGTAGCCAAAAAAGAAAGTCAGAGGGAATTTTTCCGGGGAGGGAAATGAGGAATCACAGCTGTGGAAGAGAGAAAAAGAAACCAAGAATAGCCCCGGGGGGGGACAGGTAAAAGAGGAATGATGCCACTATGCAAAAAAAAGCCAGTTGTCGAAAAAAGGACATGCACGTCAAAGGAAGGGGGGCTTGATTCTCATTCAGATGAAGTCTGGGGGCTAGAGTCATGTAGCCAAAGATCAAATACATCAGCTCGTAGTGAACCAGTGTATGCCCATCTCTCCCCTTTTCCCGCCCCAGATTTTTTTTTCAATTTGGGGGGTTAAATTCTAGTTACATGTCAGACCAGTCCTGCAGCCTGTCCAAATTCATTTGTGGCTTTCCCGATAGTTATCTGCTTGCAACTCCTCACTGATTTCACTTAAGTCGAACAGGGGTACCTCCCCTTGTCCCTTTTGTCATGTCATTCACGTATGCAAGAAATATTACCAGTTCGAATACTGATTCTTGTATAACCCAATTCGTCACATGTACTTATCGAAATTTCTTTCAGACAATCACTGTTCTTTCCTTTCTATTAGGAATGCCTTGTCCCTTGTAGACACCCCTGTTATTCCCAGTTTATCTAGCTTTGTCCCAGTTTCTTGTAGGGAAAAAAGCAATAAACCCATCCCCCTCTTTTCCCGTCTTACGTCAGTTACATTGTAAAATTTTAGTAGATTTCTGAAAAAAGGTTTCCCTCTGTAAACCTGTGGGGTGTCATTAATAAACCCCTTTTCTAGGTGGTCTACCATGTTTCTAAAACCCCCCATAACCTTTCATCAAAGTCAGGGACACTGGTCGCAAATTTTTAAAGCGCCCCTTTCCTCCTCTAAAAAAGGGCAGATATCCTGTTCGATTGACTTTAAAAAATTTTTGTTAGTCGTACGTTCTCTGTCGTCTGCAAGTACGTCATCCATCAGGACAAAACTCTCACACCATTATGGCGGGGTAGAGTCAAAATATTAAAGAAAAGGACAAAAATGCCTGGAATCCTATCATCCCCAAAAGCCATTGCTGAACAGAAGGAAATGCTTTCAGCATAGCAAACACCTTTGGGACACAATCCCAGATCTGTAGGCAGGTAGATTGTAATACACGCGTCATCAGCATCTGTAATATTTTGTCTCGAACGTACTGCTCTACAACTATACTACTACAACAACAACTACAACAACTACTACTACTACTACTACTACAACAACTACTACTACAACAACTACACAACAACTACTACTACAAAATATACCAAAACTACTTACAACAATACTATACTACAACAATACTACTAATACTACTACAACAACATTGCACTACAACAACTATTACACTAAAAAACCATACTACTACATGGTTTTTCTTGTTTCATACTACGCTGCGCCTCGCGTACTACTTCTATTCCCATACTACTACGCTGCTTTTCAACTACCGCTGCTGATAGCACTTCTGCCATTGTGCTACATATTTACGAAAAAGGTTTGTAATTTTAAATTGATAAATCTCAACCATTAGCGACACGCAAACCATAAAAAAACATGTTCTGAATATTGATTTTGCTTTCCGAGAAGACGTTTATAGGGGGGAAAAACGAAAAGGGGGGAAACCAGAGGAAACACGAGTTCAACGAACAGTGGGCAAACATTTCCCGACTTCGGGGTTCAGGCAGTTCCCAAGGAGGATATTCTGTTTAAACTTTTTCAGCACCGGGAGACAAGCTTTGGAACAGTATAAAAATCTGAGATGGGAAAAAAAAAGGGGATCCTTTACAACGTTTCCAAGGCTGGGTTTATCAACATCGCTTTTTTCCCCAAAAGGTTAATGTACAATTGCTATGGATCCCATCACACATTGGGTTACTCCTTCATGATAAAGTTGATATGTTAGCCAAAAAGAGCCCAGAAGGAGAATGTAGAATATAACTTTGGTATATCTTGGGACGGTCGACTTTCATCAATACGCAGCCATTTTACTTAGCCCATCAATGAGTCTCTACGTCAGAGTGATCACGCATCTGGCACTGAACAACTTTTATAAGGGGTTTTGGACGAACTCTGCAAGTTTATTCTACTTCCTCAACCGGGGAAAAACAGAAAAAGATTTCTTTTCACCCCCTTTTTTAGTAACCTCTGTTTTTGACTGAAAACTGCTGGGGGCGGCGTTTCGGAAATAAAGATGCAAGAACTCCATACGTTGCAGATAGAAGATCCCCCGTGTTTTTTGGCTGTTTGTCGGTACTATTTCCCATTAACATAATACTTTAATTTGAAAAACTTAATGATGATAAAAGGGAAATTTATAGAAGTTATGGGGTGAAAATTATGAAGTGCATGAACAAAAAAGCATGTAAAAAGGAGGGAAAAGAAAATCTTGACGAGAGAATAAACTGAAAATATCAAAAGGGGGAAGATTTGTGAGAAAATATGACATCATATAGAAAACCCGGAGATGATCTATTAATTTTTAAAGAAAATCTATATCACATATGTTAGGGATCAGAGTAACCCTCATCAACATGAAACCCCAATGAACAAAAAACTTTTAGAAGCTTAAAAACCAATTTTTTTGCCCAAATAGAAAAAGAAAATAATGAGCTATGGGGACCAAGAACCTGAGAGAAGAACCAGAGAAGAAAGATTAAATTTCGAGCGTGATACTCAGAGCGTTTTGAAGGGATAAAAACAGACTTTTAGGGGAAAATGAAGGCTATGAGGCATAGGTGGAAGCAAAAAAAAAATGAACCACATAGACATTAATATTTTCAGCTTGAGACATAAGAAAGTCTGCAATAGCAAGTGTTGGAAGCGAAGTCAAAACAAAACTTCTGAGTAAATTTGATGAGGAATTCAAGTAAGGAACCAGTTTTCTTGGGAATATAAAAGGCAAGGCCAGGAACCGAGGGGGACCATCGTTAACTCAACTCCCTAAGTACACATACACATGTGCACACGAGCACAGACGAGTGCGCGCGCACACATACCCCCGAGGTTTCAGAATGGGCAGGGACGAGGGGGTTCCCAAGGGCCCCCGGGGCCGCTGTTTTCGGGTATATGCACTGACAGACGGAAGGTTTTAGATTTAGAAGTGTCCCTGTTTGCAAACGAGGAATGCGGAAATTCGGAATAAGGATCACGTCGGACTAAAAAAGGGATCGGGAGGCTGCAAGCCTGGCCCAACAACCCCCAAATTTTTAACCCCCCTGAAAAGTCATGAAGATTGGGAAGGTCAAAAAAGGGGCGGGAAGAGAGAGAGAGAGAGAGAGAGAGAGAGAGAGAGAGAGAGAGAGAGAGAGAGAGAGAGGAAGGGAGAGAGGAAGGAGAGAGTAGGAGTGGAAGGAAATAAAGGAAATGGAGAGTAAATAGAGATGAGGATAAAGTGAGGATGGGGAAGTGAAAGGTGAAAGAAGGAATCGTTCAGCTTTCTGTATAAAAGGTTCCACCACTCTTCTCCTGATAATCTTTTCCATGACTTTACATACTATACAAGTCAGTGACACTGTCCTTTGTTTAACGCTGCCGGTTGTCTCTTTTTTAAAAAATTGGAACTACATTTGCTGTTTTCCCCGCCTCAGGCAATTGCCCAGTTTGATAGATTTACTGAAGGTTGCAGCCACACACATTTCCCTTGCTCCTCCCCAGTTTTTGTGATATGTTATTGGCCCACCCCCTTTTGAGGTATCTAGTTCACCAGCAGTTTTTCACCTTTTCCCTTTGGTTGTGTTTTTTCCACACCTGCTGGGGGGCTACTCCACGGTTTGCTGGAATTTTTCCCTGTTTTATTGTGAATACTTTTAAATTTTGTGTTGTTCATACATATTTTGGTCACTCTTTGTGTTTTTCCCCTTTTTTCCTCGCCTATTACCTGGTCCTTAACTGTTGTTTTTCCCTAATGTGACTGTAAAACAACTTTGGCCAAAATTTTTTTTTGATCTAGTCGCTCCATTGCCCTGGGCAACCCCTTTGTCTTTGGCCCCCACTCCAGAAACCATGGGCTCACTCTGGTCTTACCTTTTTTTCTGTTCCCCTTTTTATGAATTCTGCCCCCTGCAATTAGTGGTCATTATTTCCCATCATTTCATTTACTGCTTTCCCTCTATTTCTTTTTCCCACTGCACTTCATGCAGGAAACTTCTCATGCCTTTGTAGTCTCCTTTTTTGAAGTTTTTCTCTCGTTTTCTGCCTGCATTCTCCACTTTAACTCTACAAGGTTTTCCCAAAACCAGGACATCATGACACTAGCGCCAAGGGGTCTTTCGGGGAACCCCCATGTCTGAACTATTCAAGTAATAGAGACCCACCCTTTGCTGCAACTTTTTTTTGGGAAAAGTTTTTTCCAATACAGTCTCCAACATTTTTACCCCTCCACGTTTTGTCCCCATGGGGCCTAGGTTTTCCCAGCAATCTAGATTGAAATTGTTTATGAGAAATTTTGTCCTACCTTTTGAGCCTCCCCACTTCATTAGTTATCCACCATTGCCCTACCCTCATCATGCTCTTGTCTTGGCCCCCTGCTGTTTAGTGGTGGGTTATACATCACTGCTATCACCCTTTGGACCCCAAGTCGAAGTCTCCTACAATGATGTCTGCCCCTTTTCCCAAAATTCCGGGTTTTTTGATGAGCAGTTTTCCCCCCCCCCTCCTCTGTTCTTCTGTTTTTCCCTTTGGGATCTGATATCCAGGCGGAAAGATTGATTTTTATCATCCAGAATGTTGTCCTTTAGTGCATGATGTCAGGTGGTGATCATCAATGTTTGTTCTTGCCACTCTTCATCTTTTTTGTTATTCCATCACTTTGGGTTTATATCCCTTTTAGTTTCCCTTTTCCATTACTGTATTTTGGGAGATGGAAGAGGAGGATGAGGGGGGGGGGGGGGAGGCGGGAGGAATATTATGGGGGGCGCTGTGATTGTGAAATTAGTGTAGGGGGTGGGGTGAAGTGTGGTTTGTTTCTTTTTTTGGGTTTTTGGGGTATGGGGTGAAAAAGGGAGGGATTTCTGTGGTTTTTGTTTTATGTTCCCCCAAAGGCAAGGTTTTTTGTCTGTCGTTGCCGTCCTGTTTTCTTTTCCCTTTCCCCTGGTTTTGTTTTTTCTCCCTGTGTTCCCTTTTTTTTCGTTTCTGTCTCGATTGAGGTACACTTGTTTTATTATTGAGAGTCCTTTAACAGTGGCTTTGGAGATCTCTTCTTCCCATTTCTTTACCCTCCATATCTGTGATCTGATTTAAATCTCCCTTTTTTGTTTCTGTTACATCTCCCGGGCACCCCGATGGCCCCGATGACCCTGATGGTCTTCTGCAAAAAACTTCTTAGCTCCACCCCCCTTCACCACTCACTGCCTGCTGATGTTCCCATTTCAGTCACCTTTTCCTTTTGGGCCTCATCTTTATATCCTGCTTCAGTACATCCATTTCTTCCTCCAGTCTCTGTATCTTTGCCTCAGCTTACAGCTCGGATTACCCTTTCTCTCTGCAGAAAGTTTTTAACATGTTATTTAAAGCTCATTTAACATTTTTTTTCATTCTTGATCCATTTTGTTCTTTTTCCTTTCACCCCCTTCCTTTTTAGTCCAGCCAGCCTCGGGTTCCCCTTTCTTTCGTCCTCCCTTTTTGGGGTCCCATTGTTTCTTTTTTCCTGTTAGGATGCTCTGCTCTTTTAGCTTTTTGTAAAAATTTTGTGTGTGTTTATGTCCTAAGGTTAGGGGGGGTTTTGGGATGTGCATACGTTTAAAATTTTTTTGGGGGTACTCACCCCAATTGTTGTTAAGGGGCGAGACCAACTCCTGGCTGTGTGTGTGTGTGTGTGTGTTTTTTTGTTGTCCCCTAAGCGTCTCGCAGTCTGTGGGGTTATGTTCAATTAAGTCATTCTATCCATCCATCATCTTTCCTTGTTTGCTGGAGTATAAGCGAGTGTTCACCTGTTCCTCTGCCATGTCAACAAAAACACCGCTTATTTTTGTTAATCATTTCTCCCAATATATTAAGTACGTTATTTTTATCCCCCCACAAAATATTCGGAATTATTAATTTCCTTCGTTTTGCGGAGACACCCCCCCATACAAAGCTCATTCCCAATGAAAAAATGCACAGCCCCTTGCATGATAGTGTGTGTATGTACTCATCTAGCACCTATTTGTGGTTGCAGGGGTCGATTCAGCCCTGGCCTCCCTCTTCCTGATGCCAGGTTCTCTCTCCCTGTCCATGAGCCTTACAAACCAGCAAAAACTTTGGGTTTCCCCTACGTCACATTAGCTATTCCACTTCCCGCAACTCTACGAATAAAAAATACTTTCTTCCCCTTGACTCATCTGAGTTTCAAAATCCGGGGGTCCATTGTCGATTTCCCAGTATTTTTATGCATCCTTAAAACCCCCCTGTCCTATTTTCGTCTGGCCATTTCCTTAACCTTTCTTCGAAGGACAATCCCTTTTTCTGGAACTGTCTTTTTCAAACCTTTGAATTTTCTAATTTCTTGACTTCTTGACCAGGTGTGGGTTCTAAATTGGTGCCATACCCAGTATGGGCCCGACTACAGGGGTACAGAGTTTTCAACGATTCTTTTCTGAGGTATCGGAACGTATTCCAGGTTTTTAGGCGCCCATTGCGCACAGATCGGTTTATGGGGACCTCAGGGGAGGCCTATTATACCACCCAAGACCCTTTTCCAAAAGGTTTGAGTCTTTTGGGCCCCCTAGCCTATACCTGTCGGGTTTTTTTGCTCTTCCTCGACTTTGACTTTGCATTTGGCAGGTTAAAATTGAGGAGCATCCATGTGTACTC
>WNWK01024436.1:0-29756 GCA_009830355.1 Cherax destructor
CTAAACGATGCCCAGCCATCAAGAGCCCGATGCAGAGGCCCGATGCTACAAGGGCCGATGCTACAAGGGCCGATGCTACAAGAGCCGATGCTACAAGGGCCGATGCAACGTGCAAGAGCCCGATGCTACAAGAGCCCGATGCTCAAGGCCGTGCTCAAGACCGATGCTCAAGGATGCTACAAAGCCCGATGCTACAAGAGCCGATGCTCAAAGCCCGATGCTCAAGAGCCGATGCTACAAGGCCCGATGCTACAAGGACCCGATGCTCAAGAGGCCGATGCTACAAGAGCCCGATGCTAGCGTCAAGGGCCGATGCTACAAGAGCCCGATCTACAAGGCCCGGCAAAGGCTCGTAGCCCGTGCCAAGAGCCGAGCTCAAGGCCCGATGCCAAGGCCCGATGCTAGACAGAGGCCCGATGCTAAGGCCCGATGCCAAGCCGAGCTGCAGGCCCGTGCTCAAGGCCCGATGCTAAGCCCGTGCAAAGGCCGATGAAGGCCCGATGCTACAAGGCCCGATGCTACAAGGCTATGCTACAGGCCCGATGCTCAAGAGCCCGTACAGCCGTCAAGAGGTGCTACAAGAGGCCGATGCTACAAGAGCCCGATGCAAAGGGCTCGACAAGCAGCATGCTCAAGAGCCCGATGCCTGCCAAGGCCCGAGCAGAGGCGTGCTCAAGGCCGTGCAGAGCCGTGCTCAAGGGCCGATGCTCAAGGCCCGGCCAGATGTCCGATGCTCAAGCCAGGCCGATGCGACAGGCCCGATGCTACAAGGGCAAGCCGATGCTGCAAGGCCGATGCTAGCCGATGCTACAAGCCGAGCGATGCTACAAGGCCCGATGCTACAAGGCCCGATTGCAAGGCCGATGTACAGAGCCCGATGCTACAAGGCCCGTGCAAGGCCCGATGCTAAGCCGATAAAGCCGATGCTCAAGGCCCGATGCTACAAGCCGATGCCAAGGCCCGAGCAGGCCGATGCTCAAGGAGCTCGATGCTACAAGAGCCGATGCTACAAGGCCCGTACAGAGCGCTCAAGACCGATGCTACAGTCCAAGAGGCCGTGCACAAGGCCCGATGCAAGACCGATGCTCGGCCGATGCCAGGTGTGCAAGGCCCGATGCTACAAGCCCGATGCTACAAGGCCCGATGCTACAAGGCCCGATGCTCAAGGCCCGATGCTACAAGGCCGATGCTACAAGGCTCGATGCTACAGAGCCCGATCAAGGCATCAGAGCCGATGCAAGGCCGATGCTCAAAGCGGTGGCCGATGCTAGCGTCTACAGCGTGCTAGCGATGCTACAGAGCGCTCAGCGATGCTACGGCCGTACAACGATGCTACAGCCGATGCTACAGGCGGCAGGCCCGATGCGGCCGTGCTCAGCACCAGCCGATGCTACAAGGCGTGCTCAAGCGTGCTACAGCCGATGCTACAAGCGATGCTCCCGCTCCGATGCTACAGCGATGCTCGGCCGTGCTGCCGTGCTACAGCGATGGCGTGCTAACGTGCTCAGCCGTGCCAGGCCGATGCCAATCGTGCCAAACGCTAAGGCGATGCCAGCCGTCTCAACGTGCAAACCGATGCCAAGCCGATGCTAAAGGCCGATGCAGCCGTGCTCAGGCCGTGCTAGCGTCAAGGCCGTGCTACGGCCGATGCTCGGCCCGTGCTCAGGCGATGCGAGGCGATGCAGAGCGATGCTACGGCCCGTGCTCAGAGCCCGATGGCCGATGCCAAGCCGATGCTCAGGCCGATCTACAGGCCGATGCTACAGGCCGATGCTAGCGATGCTCAGCGTCAGGCCGATGCGCCGATGAAAGGCCGATGTCGGCCGATGCTAGGCCGATGCAAGGCCGTGCTACAGAGCCCGATGCTACAGGCCCGATGCTGGCGGCAAGGCCGATGCTACAGCGATGCTACAGCCGTGCCAAGCCGATGCTGCGTGCACAGGCCATGTCAACCCATGCTACGATGCCGGCCGTGTAAAGCGCACAAGCGTGTAAGGCCATTCAGCCCGTGCTCGAGCCACGTGCTAGGCCCGATGCTACAGGCGTGCCAGGCCCGATGCTAAGCCGATGCTCAAGGCGTGCTACAGGCCCAGGCCACACGTGCACCCGTGCGGCGTGCCGTGCTAAGCCCGATGCTGGCGTGCTCAAGCCGTGCCAACATCAGGCGTCTAGGCGATGCTGCCCGTGCGTGCTCAGGCGGCCGCTCTGGCCCGTGCTACAGCGATGTAAGGCCCGTGCAAGCCCGATGCCAGGCATGCTCAGCCCCGTGCTGCAGGCCGTGACAAGCTGCTCACCGTAAGCGATCGCCCGTCGGATCAACGTCTCAAGGCATGCAAGGCGCTGGCATGCACGTGCTACAGCGTGTAACCCGTGCTCGGCCGATGCTACAAGGCCCGATGCTACGAGGGCCCGATGCTACAAGAGCCGATGCGCCAAGGGCTGGCGATGCAAAGGCCGATGCTACAGGCCATGCTAAACCCGATGCTACAGGCCGTGCTCAGGCCGATGCTCAAGAGCCCGTGCTCAAGGCCCGATGCTACAGGCCCGATGTCAAGGCCGATGCCGGCCCGTGCTAAGGCCCGTGCTACAGGGCCGATGCTCAGGCCGATGCTCAAGGCCCATGCACAGGCTCGCTGCTAGGCCGATGCTCAGACCGTGCTACAAGGGGCCCGATGCTACAAGGCCGATGCTAGAGCCCGATGCTCAAGCCGATGCTACGGCCGATGCTACAGGCCCGATGCTACAAGCGATGCTCAAGGCCGATGCCAGGCCGATGCTAAGGGTGCTACAAGCCCGATGCTCGGCCCGATGCAAGGCCCGATGTCAAGCCCGATGCTGGCCGATGCTACAGGCGATGCTACAAGGCCGTGCTAAGGCGTGCTAGGCCCGATGCTACAGAGCCGATGCTGGCCCGTGCTACAAGGGCCGATGCTAAGGCGTGCTCAGGCCGATGCTCAGGCCGATGCTAGGGCCGATGCTGGGCCGTGCTACGGGCCGGTACTGCAGCCCGATGCTAAAGCCGATCAAGGCCCGTGCTCAGGCCGATGCTAGGCCGTGCACAAGGCCCGATACAGACCCTGCCAGGCCGATGCTCAGCCCGATGCTACGGCCCGATGCTCAAGCCCGATGCACAAGGCGATGCTACAGAGCCCATGCTACAAGGGCCGTGCACAAGGCCCGATGCAGCCTTCAACCCGTGCAGCCGATGCGGCCGATGCAGGCGTGCTCAAGGCCGTGCTGGCCGTGCTAGCCCGTGCTACGGCCGATACAGCCGATGCTGGCGTGCTACGGCCCGATGCGGCCGTGCTACAGGCCGATGCCGGCGTCCAGGCGGCACCCGTGCTGCCGATGCAAGGCGTGCAGAGCCCGATGCGGCGATGCAAGCAGCTGGCATCTAGACCCGTCTCAGGAGCTCCGTCGGCATCAGCCTCTACGCGTGCTAGGCGATGCACCGATCGGCGTGCCAGGCCGTGCCAGCAGTCTGGCCCGATGCTACAGGCCCGTGCTAGCCCGTTACAGGCCGTGCAGGCCCATAAAGCCCGCGATGCTACAAGGCCCGATGCTACAAGGCCCGATGCTACAAGAGCCCGATGCTACAAGGAGCCCGATGCTCAAGAGCCCGATGCTACAAGGGCTCGATGCTACAAGAGCCCGATGCTACAGAGCCCGATGCTACAAGGGCCCGATGCTACAAGAGCCCGATGCTACAAGGCCCGATGCTAAGAGCCCGATGCTCAAGAGCCCGATGCTACAAGAGCCTCGATGCTACAAGAGCCCGATGCTACAGAGAGGCCCGATGCTAAGGGCCCGATGCTGCAAGAGCCCGATGCTCAAGGGCCGATGTAGCCCGATGCTACAGGCCCGATGCTGCAAGGCCCGATGCTACAAGGCCCGATGCTACAAGGCAGTAAGGCTCGATGCTGCTAAGCATGACAGGCCCGATGCTGCACAAAGAGCCCGATGCTACAAGAGCCCGATGCTACAAGGGCCCGATGCTGCAGGCCGATGCTCAAGAGCCGATGCTCAGAGCCCGATGCTAGCACACTGCCAACCTTCACCACCGCCTCTCTCCCTGACTTTTATAAATAAACAAGGTCGATTTTACACAGCTGCTGCAGGATTTGACAAACACTGAATTGGCCATGTTTTGCTTGAGAGAGATTGTTTGTGTTGCAAGATTACAGTTTCTTAAGATAACCAAGATGTACTTTGGCTGTAAGTTTATAGTTTATATATAGCTGTTAGTTTATAGTTTGAGCCAAGTATATACAATGGTTATCTTAGCGATAGTCAAACTATTACGGCTGATAGGTTAACTTAGGATAAGTTGAAGAGCCTTGGGCCACGGATCTCTTGTACTTACGGCACCCCTGCTTGCCACTGAATTTATTCTAATGTTCCAAAACACCCATACCTCTAATTTTATTAAAGTTATCATACCTGCTTGCCACTGAATTTATTCTAATGTTCCAAACACCCATACCTCTAATTTTATTAAAGTTATCATAGTGTGCTGATTGGGGACCAGACCCACAAGTATCTTCCATGTACATATTATTTACTCTCTCTCTCTCTCTCTCTCTCTCTCACACACACACAAATTACATTCAAGTGATTAGGCCCAGTCCCGGTAGGACAGATGTTTTAATTGTTCTATGCGACAGCGAAAAGGAATTCTGTACATTTTCAATTTTTGTTGTTTTCCTTTCCCCTTTCCTCTTTCACCAGAAAAAAATTCTTTCTTCCTTCCAGAGCACCAATTATATTAGAGGCAGAAGAAATTCGGGTCCCGCTCTGAGTACCATAACAGCACTTACTGGAGAGTACCATAACAACACTGGAAGTACCATAACTTACTGGAGAGTACCATAACAACACTGGAGAGTACCATAACAGCTTACTAGAAGTACCATAACAACTTACTGGAAGTATTGCAACAGCTTGCTAGAGGTACCATAACAACTTGCACAGAGTACCATAACAACTTACTGGAGGCTTACTATAGCAACTTGCTGGAGAGTACCATAACTTACTGGAAATTACCGTAACAACTTACTGGAGAGTACCATAACAACTTAGAGTACCATAACAACTTACTGGAGAGTACCGCAACAACTTGCACTAGAGTACCATAACAACTTGCTGGAGAGTACCGCAACAACTTGCGGGCAACAACTTGCTGGAGGTACCATAACAGCTTGCTGGAGGTACCGCAGCAACTTACTGGAGAGTACCATAACACTGGAGGTACCATAACAGCCTACTGGAGAGTTCCATAACTACTGGAGTGAGAGATGTGAGAGGAAGTGTAAATAATCATAGGTAAAGATATGCTGAAGAACAGGAAGCCATGAGCACAACATATAGGGCCCAAGATAACAATCTGCTGCCAGCGAATGTCACATTACTGCTGGATCAAACATTGCAAGTCTTATAAATAATAAAGGAATCCCCATCTTAACCAAGTGCCAGATCAACCAGGCTGTGATGGCTAATTGAGCCATTTGGGTGGCTAAAGCAGTAGCATGGTTGACTAGGTACTCAACGAGATCTTAGCCACAGGCCGGGACGATGGGACAGAAAAGCCTTCGAAAACAGGTCACAGTGCACAAGTATGCCTGCTTACTTTATGTGTGTGTGTGTGTGTGTATCTGAATGTCTGTCTGTGTCTGTCTGTCTCTCTCTCTGTAAATCTTCCCAGATCTGCCTTATGAGTGTACAAATCATCCTCCTAGTCCTCACCTTCCGCCTCTTCTCGGCACAGGATAAATCACCCTCTCTTTCCTTCCCTCTGCTTCCACAAGAGGACACAACAAATGAATTATCCTTTCCTCCCTCCTCCTACTCCCTCCTCTGACTGTGAGCGGCTCTAATACACACACACACACACACACACACACACACACACACACACACAGTACTCCAGGTATATACAGAGGCATACAGAATAAAGGACGAAGGATGAGTGTAAGAGGAAGTATGAAAGTGAGTCAAGAGTCACAGTGGCGTCTCCTACTGACCATTATTTGGGTTCTTAATGTTTGCTAATATACATATATGACCTCGGTGAAACTGCTCCCTGTGTATTACTGTCTGCTGACGACGCCCAACTAATGACAAAAGTATAACATCCCAAGATGACAGACAGGAGAGAGATGCTCCAAAACCCAAGCAAACAAGTAACTATTACCACTCAAAGTAGTGGTATGAAAATAGAGAGATAGAGAGAAGCAGAAAACTGAACACAGTTTGGGAGGAAAGAAAGTGAAGAAAAGAGTTTCAAGATCTAGTCAACATCACACAGATAATATAACCGGGAATCTAATAACCAAGTTCAGTTCAGTGGCATATATAATACATTCAACCTAAGAACTCCATTTAGAAACATTTACTAGAATCCTTTTAAGCTTTATATAGAACATAGGCAGGACCCATGGAACAGTATGTGACGTCACCATGGATCCTGTAAAATATGTGACGTCACCATGGATCCGGTAAGAGTATGTGACGTCACCATGTATCCGCAGTAGGTATGTGACGTCACCATGGATCCGCAGTAAGGTATGTGACGTCTGCATGGATCTGATAAGTATGTGACGTCACCATGGATCCCGCAGTAGAGTATGTGACGTCACCATGGATCCCGCAGTAAGGTATGTGACGTCACCATGGATCCTGCAGTAGAGTATGTGACGTCACCATGGATCCTGCAGTAAGAGTATGGAGGCGTCACCATGGATCCCGCAGTAAGGTATGTGACGTCACCATGGATCCCGCAGTAGAGTATGTGACGTCACCATGGATCCACAGTAGAGTATGTGACGTCACCATGGATCCTGCAGTAGGTATGACGTCACCATGGATCCTGCAGTAAGAGTGTGACGTCACCATGGATCCCGCAGTAGGTAGCGCGACGTCACCATGGATCCCGCAGTAGGTATGTGACGTCACCATGGATCCTGCAGTAGGTATGTGACGTCACCATGGATCCTGCAGTAGAGTATGTGACGTCACCATGGATCCGCAGTAGGTATGTGACGTCACCATGAATCCTGCAGCAAGAGTATGTGACGTCACCATGGATCCGCAGTAGGTATGCTGACGTCCACCGCTGGATCCCGCAGTAAGGTATGTGATCACCATCAGATCCCGCAGTAAGAGTATGTGACGTCACCATGGATCCCGCAGTAGGTATGTGAACGTCACCATGGATCCCGCAGTAAGAGTAGTAATGACGTCACCATGGATCCGCAGTAGGTAGCGCGGCGTCTGCATGGATCCCGCAGTAAGAGTATGTGACGTCACCATGGATCCCGCAGTAAGAGTATGTGACGTCACCATGGATCCCGCAGTAAGAGTATGTGACGTCACCATAGGTCCGCAGTAGAGTATATGACGTCACCTGGATCCTGCAGTAGAGTATGTGACGTCACCATGGATCCCGCAGTAAGAGTATGTGACGTCACCATGGATCCCGCAGTAGAGTATGTGACGTCACCATGGATCCTGAAGTAGGTAGTAATGACGTCACCATGGATCACCGTAGAGTAGCGACGTCTGTGGGGCAGCGGGTCTCCAGCAGCAGCAACCTGGTTGACCAGGCAAGCACCAGGCGAGCCTGGCCCATGGCCGGAGGCTCAATGGAATACTCTCGAAACTCTTCAAAGGTATATCAAGGTAAGGTAGCTACCATGGATCCCGCAGTAGGTATGTGACGTCACCATGGATCCTGCGGTAAGGTATGTGACGTCACCATGGATCCTGCAGTAGGTATGTGACGTCACCATGGGTCCTGCAGTAAGAGTATGTGACGTCACCATGTATCCGCGGTAAGAGTATGTGACGTCACCATGTATCCCACAGTAGAGTATGTGACGTCACCATGGATCCTGCGGTAAGAGTATGTGACGTCACCATGGGTCTCCTACAGTAAGAGTATGTGACGTCACCATACATCCACAGTAAGAGTATGTGACGTCACCATGTATCCCGCAGTAAGAGTATGTACGGCGATATGTATCCACAGTAAGAGTATGTGACGTCACCATGTATCCTGCAGTAGAGTATGTGACGTCACCGCTGTATCCCGCAGTAGGTATGTGACGTCACCATGTATCCACAGTAAGAGTATGTGACGTCACCATATCCAGTAGAGTATGTGACGTCACCATGTATCCCACAGTAAGAGTATGTGACGTCACCATGTATCCTAGAAGTACAGAGTATGTGACGTCACCATATCCCGCAGTAAGGTATGTGACGTCACCATGTATCCCGCAGTAAGAGTATGTGACGTCACCATGGGTCCTGCGGTAAGAGTATGTGACGTCACCATGTATCCACAGTAAGAGTATGTGACGTCACCATGTATCCCACAGTAAGAGTATGTGACGTCACCATAGTCCTGCAGTAAAGTGTGTGACGTCACCATGTATCCCACAGTAGAGTATGTGACGTCACCATGTATCCACAGTAGGTATGTGACGTCACCATGGATCCTGCAGTAAAGTATGTGACGTCACCGCCGGATCCACAGTAAGAGTATGTGACGTCACCATGGATCCCGCAGTAAGAATATGTGACGTCGCCATGGATCCCGCAGTAAGAGGTATGTGACGTCACCATGTATCCCCCACAGTAAAGTATGTGACGTCACCATGTATCCCACAGTATACCTTTGATATACCTTTGAAGAGTTTCAGTATCTACTCTCTGAGCCCGTATGGGCCAGGCTCGTCTGGTGCTGCCTGGTCAACCCATGTATCCCACAGTAAGAGTATGTGAGCGTACCATGTATCCCACCGGTAGGTATGTGGCGTCACCATGTATCCCCCACAGTAAAGAGTATGTGGCAAATGGATCCCACAGTAGAGTATGTGACGTCACCATGGGTCCACAGTAGAGTATGTGACGTCACCATGGATCCATGAGTAAGATGGATGGGCCTGGAATTTGATGGTACTTTTGAAACACCTTTGATGAGTTTCGAGTTTTTTCTACTCCGGAGCCAGGCCAGCAGTAACAGCCTGGTTGATCAGACCTGATCCACCACGTGGCCTGGTCTCAGACCGAGCCGCAGGGGCGTTGACCCTCGAAACCCTCTCCAGGTAAATTCTCAGGCCTTGGACCAGACTATTCTGGTGCTTGTCTGGTCAACCAGGTTGTTGCTGCTGGCGGCCCACATATCCACTACAGCCTGGTTGATCTGGCACACCAATTTGAACGTACATTTTCCTTTGTTCTTACCTGACACTGAACGTGTGAAATGATAATCCAGCGAGTGTCACTTTCTCACCCGCTTGAGGGAGTAAGAAATCATAGACAGGTAATCAGTCCCTCCTCAAATCTTAGACAATTGCCAAGGCGGGCGTCGATCATGAACAGGCGAGCCTGGCCCAGGGCCGGGCTCGAAACGCTAAACTCTCGAAACTCTTCAAAGGTATATCAAAGGTACCGAGACATATATCAACAAACAATTTAATCAAATTGATTGCTAACAACACAGTCTTAAAATGAAGCAAATCACACTATTTTCATGCTGATAGTGTTGTTGGTAGGTGTAACAGTATCCCCACCCATATACAAGAACCCTATCAACCTAAGGTTCGCTATTGATATATGGACGATTCCTATAAATCGAATACCTAAGATGACTGCTGGCAGGCCTAAATCATCACAGCCTGGCTGATACAGCACTTGGCAGAGGTTGTGATCCAGTTTCCTCTTCTACGCATGTTTCTGCAATATTTCTGATATCTCCTGGTAGCAGGTTGAATAATCGTGGACCACTAATGTTGACACAAGTGTTCTCGTACTGTGCCCACGGCACCACTGCTTTCGTTTCATTTCTTCATATCTCGGTATATTGTTATGGTATGCGTAGGTTTTGGGGACTAGGCTCTCCATTATCTTTTTATTTATGTTATGTGAATCTCTCCGCTCAGAATACATATTCAGTACTTTACGGCGTTCCTGTACAATTGCTTTAAATGATTTATTTGCTCTATGCGGGCGGTAAATGATGTTTGTATGTGTTCCAGCTCTGTCACCTCTTCTGCCTGGAACAGAGCCGTCAACACTGGATGATCTAGACGAGAGAGCACAAGAAATTTGAATAGTGTCACGAACGGCACTGGTATCATTTGAATGTTCTTACAGTCCACCACGTCATTTTTCCGGCTTTCGCAATATTTGCTTTATTGTGTTCTCCTATATGAAAGGTCCTTCACAGACTGCTTTGCCTTCAGTTAGAGGGATACCGTCCTCATTATTATTTGGAAACTAACCAGACCAAAGGACGAATGACAGCGAAAAAAATATAACTAGTCTAAATACTATGAGCATGGAAATGTGGTGAGAAGTGCACGAAGAAAAGCAGCACAAAAATAGAAGAAGCGTAAGATGCTCAGCTGACATAGGAAGACACTTGAGGTAATGAAGCTGTGAAGATGTGGCTGGCTGGCTGGCTGGCTGGCTGGCTAGCGGGCTACCTCCAACACTACCTTATCTTCCCAACATCACCGTACCTCCAACCATCCCTTCCAACATCACCGTCCTCCAACCATCCCTACAACATCACCGTCCTCCAACCATCCCATCACCGCCTCTACAACACCACCACTCCCTCCATGCTGGTTTACTTTGTATCTTTCAATTACAAATTTCCACGACACAGTTTTCCCTCGTGCCTGCGTGCTTCCCTGGGCCGCCGCTCTGCGGCAGATGACGGCTCTATAGATAACGTGATTGGCAAGCGCTAATGCTGCTGCATCAGTGTTCACTAGCTAAGCAGCTACCACGTAAAACACAAACTTTTATTAATATTTTACACGTAACACAAGTCTCACGAGAGGCGAGAAACAGGAACATAAGGGAACAGCTGGAAGTTGAAGACACAAGATGAGTCCCAGGGTGGCAGGAAATGGAAATGATAAGTGGAAGTTACAGCTCCATGTACATAGCTTTAAGGATAGGTATGATAGGGAACTTTATAAACTAGGAGGGAATAAATTCGGTAGCAGCTAGTTAAGGCAGAACTAGAGTAGAGTACTTGTCAGAAGGAATAAAACCACAACGTTTACAAATGATTCAGAACTAATAGATGTTACTATATATCTCTGAAGATGTCATTGAGACCTGGCATGAAACCTGACCTGGGACCGGGTCTGGGACCTGACCTGGAACCGGGCCTGGGACCCTGACCTGGGACCGGGTCTGGGACCTGACCTGGGAACCGGGCCTGGGACCTGAGCCTGGGACCAGGTCTGGGACTGACCTGGGACCAGGCCTGGGACCTGACCTGGAACCGGGCTGGGACCTGACCTGGGACCGGGCCTGGGACCTGACCTGGGACCGGGCCTGGGACCTGGTCGCAAGGGCGGTGACCGATTCCGGGTAGACTCCCATTAGGTAAGTTAGATGTTCAACATACACCACTAAAACATAATAATAATAATAATAGTTGAATTACCGACAAAATGTCGGTAACAGACTTGTCAAACGTGACAAAGCTCCTGGAGAGCGAAACGTTGCCACAATGAAATGTCGCATTAGTTACATCTGTCTCCATTTGCTAACACACTAAAACATACATATTAAAAGTGCTTTTCCCCGCTACACCCTGCACAACCTCATGACAACTACCCAGCACAGCCTCATGACCACTACCCTCCACAACCTCATGACACGCTACCCTGCACAACCTCATGACACGCTTCTCTGCACAACCTCATGACTCAGCTTGGTAACCTATGAGGACTATACATATTAAACACAATACATATGGTAACACTGTTTTACAACCACAGTCTGTTATCCTGCATAGTTTACAACCACAACCTGGTATCTTGCATAGTTTACAACCACAACCTGGTATCTTGCATAGTTTACAACCACAACCTGGTATGTTGCATAGTTTACAACAACAGTATCTTGTAGTTACAACCACAACCTGGTATATTGCATAGTTTACAACCACAACATGTAGTATCTTGCATAGTTTACAACCACAACCTAGTATCTTACTTAGTTACCTTACAACCTGGTATCTTGCATAGTTTACAAACACAACCTGGTATCTTGCATAGTTTACAACAACAACCTGGTATCTTACATAGTTTACAACCACAACCTGCTATCTTGCATAGTTTACAGCCACAACCTGGTATCTTGCATAGTTTAACCACAACCTGGTATCTTGCATAGTTTACAACCACAACCTGGTATCTTGCATAGTTTACAATCACAACCTGGTATCTTGCATAGTTTACAGCCACAACCTGGTATCTTGCATAGTTTACAGCCACAGCCTGGTATCTTGCATAGTTTACAACCACAACTAATTTATCTTGGATTACAAACACAACCTGGTATCTTGCATAGTTTACAACCACAACCTGGTATCTTACTAGTTACAACCACAATCTGCTGTCCTACGCGGCTGCACGTTCTTAAGTTTTCGATATAAATAACTTAAAAACTGTGATATCACTCCTGTGTAATAGCAGAAGCTGTAATATTTCCTCGGTGGAATACTTGATCTGTGATCCTCCCTGTGTTATCTAGTTAATTTATTCTCCCCTTTTCCTATATTCTGTCACTTGCCCTCCCTCCCCTCTCTTTAGCAGGAGGTGGCCGGCTGGTAGGCGGCTGGTTGCCCTAGTAACGGTTGCCATGGTTGCCTCATCATGTTTTCAACTGGTGCCGACTTGTCCACACGCCTCGTCCGAACCGTGGAGCGCGTCTGCCCGACCTGTTTCAAGCCCCAGACATCCTACGTCTAGACGCTGCGTCTTAACGCCCAGGCGACGTGATTTTGCTAATTCCACAAATGTAATCCCATGGATGAGGATAATTGCATTTTGCGACCATGAATGCCTAGGTAGGAGCCATCAACAAGTGTCAGGATGGCTCCGCGTCCCCTGAATAAAAGGAACTCTCCTGCCCATCTTCTGCTTACTCGATTTTGACCCCGGCGGCCCCGTGTCTTAAAGGTCACAATTCCGGTCTTCTTATGTGCTTCCTGTGGTCCTTCGCCCTGCCTCCCAGCTATAAGGAAGTTTGCAGTGTCTGAGGGGTCTGCAAAGTCCTCAACGAAAGTCAATTTCACTAATCAGATTTTCTATTATAAAGAGCTTAGCTAATTTGAATTTGAAATCAATATTAAAATGCTGCAGCTAGTACACAGTACGTGCATGTGAAACCTCTCCGTCACCACCACCACCATACAGGGTGGAGAGGTTTTACACGACACCTGCAGGTTGAAACACGTTAAATTAACCTATAGTTATTTATAGTTAGCCGAGATATTGAAATAATAGAGGCTTATGTCCAGCAGCGCATGAAAGTATCCTAGAATCTAGGGATACTAACTTTCTAACAATCTAAGACCTGGAGTGTTAGAAGACTGGTAGTATCCCCACGCATTCAGGGTTTCAGCTCAGATTCAGTGCCAGACTCAAGGTTTCCAGTGCCAAGCTCCAGGTTTCCCGGCGACTAATTTAATAAAGCGTTGGAGCTAGTATGACAGAATAACAGAGAAGCAACTATGATGCAGCTCCACTAACAGCTGAGGAACGATGTTGCTGTTTCTGCTGCTGCTGCTGCTACCTGGCAATTGCTCACCCTACTTTGCTGTTACAACTAGTAATGCTCACTGTTTCTTTCTGCTGCTACGTCTGGAAGTTACTGCTACTCTTGTTACCAGTGCTCACCCTACCTCCACTGTACTGGTGCTGCTGCTACCAGTGCTCACCCCTACCTCCGCTGCTGTTACTGGTGCTGCTGCTACCAGTGCTCACCCTACCTCCGCTGCTGTTACTGGTGCTGCTGCAGTGCTCACCCCTACCTCCGCTGCTGTTACTGGTGCTGCTGCTACCAGTGCTCACCCTACCTCCGCTGCTGTTACTGGTGCTGCTGCTACCAGTGCTCACCCTACCTCCGCTGCTGTTACTGGTGCGCTGCAGTGCTCACCCTACCTCCGCTGCTGTTACTGGTGCTGCTGCTACCGGTGCTCACCCTACCTCCGCTGCTGTTACTGGTGCTGCTGCTACCAGTGCTCTACCTCCGCTGCTGTTACTGGTGCTGTGCTGCCGGTGCTCACCCTACCTCGCTGCTGTTACTGGTGCTGCTGCTACCAGTCACCCTACCTCCGCTGTACTGGTGCTGCTGCTACCGGAGTGCTCACCCTATCCGCTGCTGTTACTGGGTGCTGCTACCAGTGCTCTACCTCCGCTGCTGTTACTGGTGCTGCTGCAGTGCTCACCTACCTCCGCTGCTGTTACTGGTGCTGCTGCCAGTGCTCACCCTACCTCCGCTGCTGTTACTGGTGCTGCTGCCAGTGCTACCTACCACCGCTGTATTACTGGTGCTGCTGCTGCAGTGCTCACCCTACCTCCTTTGCTGATACCAGTGCTGCCACTACCAGTGCTCACCTACACTCCGCTGTAGTACTGGTGCTGCTGCTACCAGTGCTCACCCTACCTCCGCTGCTGTTACTGGTGCTGCTGCTACCGGTGCTCACCCTCGCCACTGTTACTGGTGCTGCTGCTACCAGTGCTCTGCCCTCCACTGCTGTTACTGATGCTGCTGGAGTACTCACCTACCTCCGCTGCTGTTACTGGTGCTGCTGCTACCAGTGCTCACCCTACCTCCGCTGCTGTTGCTGGTGCTGCTGCTGCCGAGTGCTCACCTACCTCCGCTGCTGTTACTGGTGCTGCTGCTACCAGTGCTCACCCCTACCTCCACTGCTGTTACTGGTGCTGCTACTGCCAGTGCTCACCTACCTCCGCTGCTGATACTGGTGCTGCTGCTACCAGTGCTCACCCTACCTCCGCTGCTGATACTGGTGCTGCTGCTGCCAGTGCTCACCCTACCTCCGCTGCTGTTACTGGTGCTGCTGCTACCAGTGCTCACCCTACCTCCGCTGCTGATACTAGTGCTGCTGCTGCAGTGCTCACCCCTACCTCCGCTGCTGATACTGGTGCTGCTGCTACCAGTGCTCACCCTACCTCAGCTGCTGTACGATTGCTGCTCACCTACCTCCGCTGCTGTTACTGGTGCTGCTGCTGCAATTGCTCACCTACCTCCGCTGCTGATACTGGTGCTGCTGCTACCGGTGCTCACCCTCTCCGCTGCTGTTACTGGTGCTGCTGCTGCAGTGCTCACCCCTACCTCCGCTGCTGTTACTGGTGCTGCTGCTGCAGTGCCCCTACCTCCGCTGCTGTTACTGGTGCTGCTGCTACCAGTGCTCACCCTACCTCCGCTGCTGATACTGGTGCTGCTGCTACCCGGTGCTCACCCTACACTCCGCTGCTGTTACTGGTGCTGCTGCTACCAGTGCTCACCCCTACCTCCGCTGCTGTTACTGGTGCTGCTGCTACCGGTGCTCACCCTACCTCCGCTGCTGATACTGGTGCTGCTGCTACCGGTGCTCACCTCCGCTGTGATACTGGTGCTGCTTACCAGTGCTCACCCTACCTCCGCTGCTGTTACTGGTGCTGCTGCTACCGGTGCTCACCCTACCTCCGCTGCTGTTACTGGTGCTGCTGCCGGTGCTCACACCCCTACCTCCGCTGCTGTTCACTGGTGCTGCTGCTACCGGTGCTCACCCTACACTCCGCTGCTGTTACTGGTATGCTGCTGCCGGTGCTCACCCTACCTCCGCTGTGATACTGGTGCTGCTGCTGAGTGCTCACCCACACTCCGCTGCTGATGCTGGTGCTGCTGCTACCAGTGCTCACCCTACCTCCGCTGCTGATACTGGTGCTGCTGCTACCGGTGCTCACCCTACCTCCGCTGCTGTTACTGCGTGCTGCTACCAGTGCTCACCCACACTCCGCTGCTGTTACTGGTGCTGCTGCTGCAGTGCTCACCCTACCTCCGCTGCTGATACTGGTGCTGCTACCAGTGCTCACCTACCTCCGCTGCTGATACTGGTGCTGCTGCTACCGGTGCTCACCCTACCTCCGCTGCTGATACTGGTCTGCTGCTGCCAGTGCTCACCCTACCTCCGCTGCTGGTACTGGTGCTGCTGCTACCGGTACTCACCCTACCTCCGCTGCTGATACTGGTGCTGCTGCTGCCAGGTGCTCACCCTACCTCCGCTGCTGATACTGGTGCCCAACACTACCGGTGCTCACCTACCTCCGCTGCTGTTACTGGTGCTGCTGCTGCCAGTGCTCACCCTACATCCGCTGCTGTTACTGGTGCTGCTGCTGCAGTGCTCACCCTACCTCCGCTGCTGTTACTGGTGTTCATGATTCGTCTGCTGGTCTTGTGTTGAAGATGGTAACATCATGTATTCATATATTCCAACACACCTGGCCAACACAATCAACTTACCCACCGCACTTACATACACTTCAACTCAACCACTTTCCTCGCATAAACCAAAAAAAGCTACAGTACTATAAAAAAAAAAAAAAAATCCCACGTTTTTAGGTGTTTTCGGTAAAAAATAAATGCCTTTTATGGGCGCCTGATTTTTATGGATTCAGGAACAAACTGTTCCTTTTTTTGTATCACGTGTTTTGAGTATTTGGTCGTGTATGTAGTGGAATAGTGCACACTATGTGTGTGTGTGTGTGTGTGTGTGTGTGTGTGTGTGTGTGTGTGTGTGTGTGTGTGTGTGTGTGTGTGTGTGTTTTGATCCAAGTATAAGGTAAATTAATAACAGCCTACTAACTAAAGAATGAACCTGGTAATTTCTGAACATTATCCCTAATCAACTAGGCTACACGGGGTCGACCTGGAGTCTATTACGGGGATCCAGCGCCCCCGCGGCCCGGTGCAAGACCACGCCTTCCGATAGACTACCTGATCAACCAGGCTGACTTCCAGACTGCGTGCAGCAATACCCAATAATAACTGGTTTGGCCCTTAACTACGAGGGCTGTGGTCTGGAAAGGCCGCTGAGGCGATGATCCACATGCACTTGAACCTCACTATTGTTTACCTGTTAATGGGTTCCAGGGCTCATCTTCCCCTACCATCTGGTCTCAGATCAAGCCTAGTTGATAACCTGGTCAGTCACACTGACCGCCGCAAGCCTCCAGAGTTTTTATACAGGAAGTCAGAAGTCATCATGGACTCAAAATAACACAGTTGTCGAGAAGATAACCTGCAGTTATCTTAAAGAGGAAACTGACAACACACACATGACAGGCTGGCATGTCTTCAATTTAAAGCAATTGCAACATTGAATACTAAATATCAATTATATAATGCATGAGAACTCTGGAGTCAAGAGGCGCAGCAGGCGATACAAAATACGTATAATGAAAGGAGCTGCTTATCTGAAGACAATTTCTGGGGGTCCCCACTGCCCAGTCCTACACTAGGGGAACAATGAGTGTAAAGGAACCAAAACTTTCACACCTGCCTTTCATACAGAAAGGGAATTACCACCGGATCCTAGATGTCTTTGGGAGAGAACTTGATAAGCTCCTCCGTAGTTCCTGATCAGACGGGCAGTGGGTGCCGGAGTTTGCGACTAGCTAGAACCATCTGCCTGGATCATCAGGTCATCAACCAAGAGGCCTGTGGCGATGATGACCCCAGAAATCGTCTATAAGTAACCTTCAAGGTCTCTGTTGTACATGAAGTACTATCAGATAGTCCAACAAAACAAGTGTTCTCCAGACCCTGCCAGCGGCAGCGGGCGGGAGAAGTCTTCCACAACAGGAGAATAGCAGCAGCGGCGTAGATGGTCAGGAGCAGCGATAACAACAAAAGCAGCAGCGGCAACATCAGCAGCAGCAAAATTGAAACAACAAAACATTAGCAGCAGCAGCAGTAGTAGCAATTGTTCCATCATGGGCGTCAACGTGGCAATTCAGTATCACCATCAAAGAGTGGCCAGTGAGATGATCAACACTTATGATGTCCCAGAACCCTTCAGACTGGGTTCACCTCTTCATCAAAGCTTATTAGTCGTGCCTGGAGGACCACTTCATATTGGCTGGTTACCGCCATCACTCACGATCAATACCGCTCTCTTTCCCTCGCCTTATTGGCAAACCTTCACAGCAATCCCACTCGGAAATCAGCGACTGTAACGCCTGTCTCATTAGCAAATCCTTGTAGTAATGAACTCAGTGTAAGACATGGAGCATCACGCTGGCAAAATTCAAGGCGACTGGAATCGTACAGAGCTGCCAGAAAACACATATTACTAGAGAAAAAACACCTTCCAGCTTTCCTCACCTTTAACTTGTGACAAAACTCTCATTGCAATCCGATCCATGTTCATGTCATATCAATTGTTTTGGGGATTATCGCGCCCGACGGGGTCTCAAACCAGGCCCACCAGGTTTTCAATATCTCGCCAAGGTAGTTGTCGTCTGCAAATGACAGGACGGTACTACCTACCTGGATGACTACTATCTACTACCAACCTAGTAATAACATGAAAGTATATGAATTTAATATTTATTAAGTGGAGTGAATAGTTAGGGTGATGCACTTGCAAACTAAACAAGGTCACCCACCTAGACAAGGTCACCCCAGCTACAGGTCACCCAGCTACACAAGGTCACCCAAGCACAAGGTCGCCCAGCTACACAAGGTCACCCAGCTACACAAGGTCGCCCAGCTACAAGGTCGCCCAGCTACAAGGTCGCAACCCATGCCAAGAAAGTTCATCTCACTAACGATCTTCAAGGCAACAGGACAGCAATTAATTAGGTCACAGATAAACACCCTGGAGTGCTAGTTTCGTTAAGCAAGAGGAGGTAGAGGCGTGAGTGCTAGCGACTAGAGCATGTAGGCAGTGAGTGAAGTTCTGGAGACACTCACAATACAGCAGTCACGGGAACAGTGTGGGGGGCAAGAGGAGCTACGTGTCTCCTAAACACGTCATTAGCACGTCAGGTAATCGACGATGCAGTATGAGCAAGTGAGGGGGAGGAGCAGTACCAGAGGGCTCTATAAGACTGACATGAGCACACGTTGTGGTACTCGTGATGCGGCATTGATTTTCTGCGGCAAGGAGGCGGGGCAGGGAAGGACGGACGTAGGGAGAGGGAGCTACGGACTGAGGGGAGGGAAGGAGGGAAGAGAGAGCAGAGGGCTGGCTCTCTTACACTCTAGTCGTCTTGTCTGCTCTCCTGTTAGTAGTCCTTCTGAGTTTATACTCCCGTCTCCTTAATTTCCACTAATGCTTCCAGTCATGAAATTACTATTGATGTTGGCCTCGCCTTCACGCACCTACACACACACACATTAATGAGTACAAACAATTACACCCTTCTAGAGGGTGTCGTGAAGCTGGGTATTCTCCATCCACGGATCAAACAGCAGCAACAGCCTGGTTGACCAGGCTAGCATCAGACGAGCCTGGCCCATGGCGGTCGGGAATAGAAGGCTCTCGAAACTCATCAAGGTATATCAAAGGTAAAAGTAAAACCTGATTACCCCTCGTTCCACAGGTACTGCGTGACCCTCACCGGTTTAGCGCTCCTCCATGGGCCGACAAAATACGAGTGCCCCCGACGCAGAGTCATCTTATCGTGGTGGTGTACTTTGAGTGGCCTGTAAGAACCCAGCAATCCATATCTGCGCCTAAATGCCGAGGATATTTCCTCTTTCGTCAAAATCTGCCAACATAACCCATAGTTTTAACGAACTAAGGCTACGGTGCGGTCTGTGACTAATGAATTGAGAAATGCTTTGATTAGTGTTGTTATATGTCACATGACAGTAAAATATGGCAACAACAGTAAATGCTACTGAGACATTGCAAGATGTCTGAAATGTGTGGAAGACAGTGAAGAACAAAAGGCACAATACCGTACGTGACTAGCTTTACCGTCAGTGCTGTTCACACAACTGCAAGGCTGACGGACTGATTACCTCATCTTTTGTATATAGTTCTACTGTCTTCAAGTTATGTCCTAGAATTTGTATTGATAAAGCCACTGGATGGCGAAACGTCTACAATAAAGATACCCAGATGTTGCACATGTGTCTAATTTTTATCTTGTCGGTATATTATACCATTCATAGACAATATCCCAACTAACCTGCACAGAGGAGAGAAGTTTACGACGATGTTTCGGTCCGACGGATCGAAACGTCGTCGCAAGGACCACTTCTCCTATATGAGGGGAGTTATCTGTGTATAAAGCATTAGTAATGAGGTTGATAATATTTTATTATAAACGTAATGAATAATCGTAGGTAAAAGATACATGTATTAACCAATATATTTACTAAGATTAACGTTTCGCTATGTGGCTTCTTCGTGACGAAACGTCTCCTAAATAAACGTTTTGATCCCAGTTCAAACGTGCGTTCGTACCGCTTGTCCGAATCCACAACACCAGTTCCGTACTGAATAATCAAACTACTCTAGTGATTTGTAAACCATCTAAATGATAAATGCCCCCCACGTCCACGACTGCCCATTACCACTCACTCAGAACAGCAGTCAGGAACTTGAAAAAAAAATCCTTCAAATCTTATACATGTGCAAGAGGTTTGCAAGATGACACAAAATACTCCCCGATGAAAATCTGGGAGGTGAACCTAGGAGGTGGAATCTGAAGGCACAGATGGTATCTGAAGAGGCTCAGATGGTATCTGAAGGCACAGATGAACAGAGATGTCGCGAGTCGTCGAAGGGGAATGCGTCGGATGAGGAAGTGGTCGAGGCAAACTTAATACACAGCTTCAACCCCAGTACATGACAATCTCCAAGACGTCCAAAATCATGAGCTCACTCTGGACCCAGACACAACACATGTACGTACACTCCAGTAACAACAACACACATGCAGAAACAACAACACACGTACCTCCAGTAACAGCTTTATGTACATCAGTAACAACAACACACGTACACACTTTCCAGCAATAACAACCCTCACTGCAGCTGGCAAATGCATACTGTACACTGGAAGTACCAAACACAATTTTCATAAATATCCACAATATGACAGACAAATTTACATATTCAAACTGGTGGACAAAGCATAATTCAAAACAGAGGGAGGAGAGTACAACTGGCAGGCACACAAGGGTAAGGCTGGGCAAATGACACAAACTCCCGACAATAGCCACAGGACAAACAAAAAATAAACAGAAAAAATCAAGGTTATGGAATTAAAGGACTGGTTTTGGGAGGAAGAGCACAAAGGTGGCGCTGGTACAATAGCAGTCGACTCTTTCAGAGGTCTTGTTATTTGACATCACCCCAGAGATGCAATATAAACAAATTTAACCCTCGTGTTTTTGTTTTGTTTTTTGAGGCAGAAATTCTTCGTTCAATAGTTGTTATTTCGTGTACCTTGTATATACCTTTACCTTTGAAGAGTTTCGAGGGTTTAACTGCTCTCTGAGCCCGGCCATGGGCCAGGCTAGTCTGGTGCTTGCCTGGTCAGCCAGGCTGTTGCTGCTGGAGGTCCGCTGCCCCACATATCCATCACAGCCTGGTTGATCTGGCACCTGGTGAAGATACTTGTCAGTTTCCTCCAAGAGGTTTCAAGAGTTTTCCCACACTGCCGCAGCCTAGTCCCGGGTGGCCTAGGCTTGTCCAAGATAGTGTCAGGGTGGGAGTCGAACCCGCCCGCTGATTGTAACATTAGCAGAAACAAAAGTGTTAGCAGTTTATAAGGCTTGGCAATGCTCCTGGGGAGCGAAACATACAATAAAGTGTCACATTAATTGCATGTGTCCTTCTTGCCATAACATATTGTCGGTAATTCTACCAACATTAATGCAAACAAAGTGTTGTTTGTTATTATGAGACTTGAGTTTCATCAACATTGTTGTTGTGGGGATCGCCTCCCCTCCCCCTCCACCTCCCGGCCGCCGGGTCTCAGACCAACCATTCAAGTTAACGTTCTGGCTAATAAGTTGTTAGTGTTACTGCAGACGCTCCACAACCACCACAACCTGGTGGTAGGCAGCCAACCCCAGGATGCTCACTCAACCTCACATTATGTAGCAGGATGCAGCCACCGTCCCAGGAAGGCACTACCATTCTCTTGCACCGAGTGCCAAACAAAAGCCTGCTAAACGCTTTCCACTATTAAATATTACTGGTTCGTAATTTATCTCTATTACTTTTAGACCATACAAATCCTTGCTTACATTAGACACAGCTCTCTCTCTCTCTCTCTCCTCTCTCTCTCTCTCTCTCTCTCTCTCTCTCTCTCTCTCTCTCTCTCTCTCTCACACACGCACATAAACACGTCGCTATACCTTTACCACGCTGTACCACGTTGCTGTACCTTTGAAGAGTTTCGAGAGTTTCACTACTCTCCGGAGCCCGGCCATAAACCAGGCTCGTCTGGTGCTTGCCTGGTCAACCAGGCTGTTGCTGCTGGAGGCCTGCTGCCCCACATATCCATCACAGGCTGGTTGATCTGGCACCTGGTGAAGATACTTGCCCAGTTTCCTCTTGAAGGTTTCTACACTTGTTCAGCCGTGGGAGAAGCACGATAAAGAGCAGGGAGGTGTGAAGCACGACAGCGGAATTGGCTGGGCCAGGAGCTGTGCCTCGGCCTAGTACAAACAGATGGCACCACACACATGTTACCCACTCAACACCCCTCCCCACCAACACAAGAAGCACTAAGAAGAGAGGTGCCACTAACTGGCAACATGTGCAATAGGCCAAGTTCTGTGCCAAGGTTATAATGCCTCTTGTTTTTCTCCCTCTGAAAGTATATACGTTATTTCTCTTTCAACTAAATTTAATTTGTCCTCTCCTTTTTCCTGGTCAGACTTGGTAAACCTTTTAGGTGTGTGTGTGTGTGTGTGTGTGTGTGTGTGTGTGTGTGTGTGTGTGTGTGTGTGTGTGCGCGCGGGTGTGTGTGTGTACTCACCTAAATATGTGGTCGCAGGGAGTGAGTCATAGCTCGTTCCCATCTGTCTCATTTTCTTCCCCCTCGGTTTCTCTCTCTCTCTCTCTCTCTCTCTATATATATATATATATATATATATATATATATATATATATATATATATATATGTATGTATCCTCCGTCTCTGTTTTCCCCTACATTTGTCTCTTTGTCCTAACATCTATATTATCTTTCGTATTCTTTATCCCCTCAATACGTGACTGCTGCGCTTTGGCTTCTCTCCATTTATTTGCCTGCGCATTTCTTCCATTTCTATTTTCTTGTTTTTATTCCCTTATCACTAGCCTGTGATTTATTTCATGGCTAATCCTCACTTTCAATATTATCGGAAATTCATCTACAGGAATACTGCGATAGTCATCGTATTTTATCGTGGTCGTGTAGTGGTTGTAAAGTGTTGGTCGTGAGTGGTTTGTAAAGTGTTGGTCGTGTAGTGGTTGTAAAGTGTTGGTCGTGTAGTGGTTGTAAAGTGTTGGTCGTGTAGTGGTTGTAAAGTGTTGGTCGTGTAGTGGTTGTAAAGTGTTGGTCGTGTAGTGGTTGTAAAGTGTTGGTCGTGTAGTGGTTGTAAAGTGTTGGTCGTGTAGTGGTTGTAAAGTGTTGGTCATTAGTGGTTGTAAAAATTTGGTTGTGTAGTGGTTGTAAAGTGTTGGTTGTGTAGTGGTTGTAAAGTGTTGGTCGTGTAGTGGTTGTAAAGTGTTGGTCGTGTAGTGGTTGTAAAGTGTTGGTTGTGTAGTGGTTGTAGTGTTGGTTGTGTAGTGGTTGGTGTTGGTCGTGTAGTGGTTGTAGTGTTGGTTGTGTGGTGGTTGTAAAGTGTTGGTTGTGTAGTGGTTGTAGTGTTGGTTGTGTAGTGGTTGTAAGTGTTGGTTGTGTAGTGGTTGTAGTGTTGGTTGTGTAGTGGTTGTAGTGTTGGTTATTGTAGTGGTTGTAGTGTTGGTTGTGGGTAGAATGAAGGGGTAAAGCAGCTGAGATTGATGGGATAGATAAATGTTAAAAGCAGGTGGAGATATAGTTTTGGAGTGGTTAGTGTTTTATTTAATTAATGTATGGAAGGGTAAGGTACCTAGGGATTGGCAGAGAAGCATGCATAGTTCATTAGTTTAGGCAAGGGGACAAAAATAGTAAAGAATTATAGAGAATAAGTCTGTGGTATACCTGGTAAATTGTATGGTAAAGTTATTGAAAGAATTAAAGTAAGACGGAGAGCAGGATAGCATATAAACAAGGAGGGCTTTAGAAAGGAAAGGGGTGTGGCCAGACCCTGTTTGCAGTGAAACGTATAGGTGAACAATATTTAGATAAGGGTAAAAGAGGTTTTTGTGGCATTTATTGATTTGGAAAAGGCATATGATAGGAATTGGATAGGGCCAATGTTGCAAATGTATGGAATAGGAGGTAGGTTATTGAAAGCAGTGAAAGTCTTTATGAGGATAGTGAGGCTCAGGTTAAGAGGGAGGAAGTAGCAGGCGAGAGGAGATTATTTCTAGTAAGTAGGCCTTAGACCAGGGATGTTTGAGGTATCTCTATGGTTGTTCCAATATATTTATAGATGGAGTTGTAAGAAGTGAATTCTCAGGTATTGGCAGAGGTGTGGGGTTAAAAGATGAAATCTAATACAAGTCAAATTTGTCACAGTTGCTCTTTGCTGATGACACTGCTTTTGAGAGATTGATTCTGAAGAAGTTGAAGGTTGGCTGATGAGTTTGGTAGGGTATGTAAAAAGGAAATTAAAAAGTGAATATAGGAAAGAGTAAGGTGATGAGGATAACAAAAAATTTAGGTAATAGAAGATTGGATATCAGATCAAAGGGAGAGAGTATGGAGGAGGTGAATGTATTCATATATTTGGGAATGGACGTTTCAGCAGATGGGTCTATGAAAGATGAGTTGAATCATAAATTGACGAGGGGAAAAAAGGTGAGGGGTGCGCTGAGGAGTCTGTGGAGACAAAGAACTTTATCCATGAAAGCAAAGGGGGAATTTTGAGAGTATAGTTATTCCAACGCTCTTGTATGGGTGTGAAGCATGGGTGGTGAATGTTGCAACAAGGAGAAGGCTGGAGGCAGTGGAGATGTCATGTCTGAGGGCAATGTGTGGTGTGAATATAATGCAGAGAATGTGTAGTTTTGGAAATTAGGAGGAGGTGTGGGATTACCAAAACTTATATCCAAAAAGGGTTGAGGGGGGGTTATTGAGATGGTTTGGACATGTAGAGAGGATGGAACAAAATAGAATGCCCAGAGTGTATAAATCTGTAGTGGGGGGAAGGCAATGTAGGGGTTGGCCTAGGAAAGGTTGGAGGGGGGGGCAAAAGGAGGTTTTTTTTGTGCAAGGGGCTTGGACTTCCAGGAAACGTGCATGAGCGTGTTAGATAGCAACAAAAAAGGAGACAAGTGGTTTTTGGACTTGACGTGCTGTTGGGGTTTAAAAAGGGAACATTTATGAAGGGATTCAGGGAAACATGCAGGCTGGACTTGGGGTCCCGGAAATGGGAAATACAGTGCCAGCACTGAAGGAGGGGGTTTTTAAAGTTTTTATTTTATAACTGTAGTGTAAGCATGCCTGTGGCAAGACATTTTATGGAGGGAATGATGATAAAAGTTTTCTTTTCGGGCCACCCCCGCCCCTTTGGGGGGAAACGGCCGATGTGTTAATAAAAAAAAAAAAATAATTTAAAAGAGCCATATTAGCACAGCACTCTAAAGTGAGCACCATATTAACTAATTATACCTGTATTGTGATACTGTAGTTATGATAAGAACTTTTTGACAGTGCTGAAATCTTTTTATAGGAGATGTGACGGAACAATGCAAAACTTTTACGTGACAAAATGATTTACACCTACTTTGGTTCAGTATTATCAGTTGAATATGATTATACAAGATTTAGGGACAAATTTGCCAAATTTGAATCCTGAAGAAGAGGTGGGGATGTTATAGTTCAGAGAGTCATTGGAATGGTGATGTCTGTGCACTTTTGAATTGACTGAAAGATGGTGAATGTGTTTCCTTGTTATTTGGAACACCCTACCTTGGTGGAAGATGGCTGATGTATTAAAAAAAAAGACAGCATAAGTGGATGAATAATGTACATACTGATAACTTTGTTAACTCTGTATAAAGTGTCATCCCTACTGAAAGAATAGAAAAAATGAATTGTTGCCATTAATTAAATAATTTTTAATTACCTTTGTAAATGTTTTTGGATTTTAGGCTATATTTACATTCTGTAAAAAACAGCTGTTTGTTTATTTTTTTTACACAACTAATTTTTTAAATTTTGTCATTTTTTATTGTCATTTCAGGACTACTTTGTGCTGCTTCCTCTTGCATTTTATGAAGGCACTATCCTCAGCAGGAATGTGACCACTCAGTGCCCAAAACTGGGCCAAACAGATGATGAAAAATGTGTCACTTTCGCTTACCGGATATATTTCACTATAGCTACATTTATGGATCTCTTTATCTGGTTTTTAAAGGTAAAACCCCCGGCTGTGGAACTATTTGATGATGGGGGTGATTTTTTTTATTTAAAAACAGATGATATTCCATCTTTTAATAAATGTCAATGCATGTTTTTTTATTTTTTTTGTTATTAAAAATTGGCCTTTTCCCCCCCATGGCAGGGTGGGCAGAAAAAAAAAACTTTCACCATCATTCCTCCATCCCTGTCTTGCCAGGGGGTGCCCCCCTCAGTTATAAAACTAAAATTAACACCCCTCCTTCAGGTGCAGGCACTGCTTCCATCCCCAGGACTAAAATCCGGCCTCCCGGGGTTTCCCCCCGAACCCCCCTTTATAAAGACTTTGCCCCCCTAACAGAAATCAAGTCCTTAAAACCATTTGTCCTCTTTCACTCCTATCTAACATCTCACGCATGCTTGCGGGGGGTCAAGCCCCTTGCACCAAAAACCCCTTTCCCCCCCCCCCAAACCTTTCCTAGGCCGATCCCTCCCCCGCCTTACCCCCACTACAGACTTACACACTCTCGAAGTCATTCTTTTCGTTCCATCCTCTCTTCTTTCCGAACCACCTAAAAAAACCCCCCTCCTCAGCTTTTGGAAAAAGTTTTGGTAATCCGCACCCCCCCCAATCCCCAAATTATGGATTCTTTCATTAACCCCACACATTGCCGTGGACACATCCCCTTTGCCTCCAGCCTTCTCCTTGTTGAAACATTCACCCCCCAACCACCCCATATAACTATACTCTCATACATTCCTCTCTTTTCTTCCATATAAAAAGTTTTTTGTTCAAATTTCCTTTTTCCCCTCCCTTTTTTTCCCCTTGTCAATTCTATGATTCACCTCATCTTTTTTAGATCCATCTGCTGACACGTCTACTCCCAAATATCTGAAAACATTCACCTTCTCCTACGCTCTTCCTCCAATCTGATACCCAACTTTCGTTACCTATTTTTTTTTGTTATCCTCATCACCTTACTCTTTCCTATATTCACTTTTTTCCTTTTTTTACATACCCTCCCAAACTCACCCCCCAAAACCTCTGCAACTTCTCTTCAGAACCCCCCAAAAAAGCACAGTGTCATCGGAAAAAGGGCATTTTAAAAATTTTCCCCATTTGTGTTAAATTCTTTATCTTTTAACCCCACCCCTTTTTCCAACACCCGAGCATTCACTTCTTTTTTCCTCCATCTAAAAATATTTGAACCCGGGGGACATCACACACCCCTGTCTAAGGCCTACTTTTACTGTAATCCCCCTCTCAAAACCAGAAAATATATCCTTGAAAAAAATCTTCACTGCTTTCAATAACCTACCCCCCAAATTTCCCTACATTCAACATCTTCCACTTTTCCCCCATCCACCCTATCATATGTTTTTTTAAATCCATAAATGCCACAAAATCTCTTTACCCTTATCTAAATACTGTTCACCTTTATATTTCACTGTAAAACTTGGTTCCCTCTCTCCCCCTTCCCCTAAAGCCTCCTTGTTCTTCTTATCCGTCTTACACTTAATTCTTTCAATAATAAAACATTTTCCCCGGTATACTCAACAGACTTTTTTCCCCCATAATTTTTAAAACTCTTTTGCCCCCCTTTTCCTTTATACAAAAAGGGGCTATGCATGCCCCTGCCAATCCCCAAATACCACCCTCTTCCATACATTTATTAAATAAAAACACTAACCACTCCCCAAAAAAAAATCCCCACCTGCTTTTAACAGTTCTATCCCCTTTTTACATCAATCCCAGTTCTTTACCCCCTTTAAATTTTTCCCCCCGCCTCACTCCTTCCTCCACACTCACAAGATCTTTTTTTCCTCGCCTTATACACGAAATCACAGCTTCCCTGTCTTCATCAACATTTAACAGTTCCTCAAAATATTCCCTCTATCTTCCCAATACAAAATTTTTTTTTATTTTTATCCCCAAATACAAAATTTGTTGATAAAATCTCACCCACTCTCTCATTAGGGGCAGCTTAATCTAATGACTTATAGACTATGTACATAATATTAGAGAAATTGATTGAGTTTATTGAAGCATATAAGTGAACAGTATTTAGATAAAGGTAGGGAAGTTTTCATTTAATTTATGGATTTAGAAAAGGCATATTATAGGGTAGACAGGGAGCAATGTGGCAGATGTTGCAAATGTATAAAAATAGGTAATAAGTTACTAAATGCTGTAAAAAAGTTTGTACGAGGGGTAGTGAGGTTCGGAAAAGGGGGTGTAGGAAAAGTAGGAGATTAGTTCCCAGTAAAAAATAGGCCTTAGAAAGGGAATTTGTAATGTCACCATGGCTTTTTAAAATATTTATAGATTGAATTGTAAAAGAAGTAAATGCTAAGGTGCTGGAGAGGGGTGGGATTAGATTATGGGGAATCAAATACAAAATGGGAGTTGACACAGTTACTTTTTGCTGATGATACTGTGCTTTTGGGAGATTCTAAAAAGAAGTTGCAAAAACTTAGTGGATGAGTTTGGGAATGTGTGTGGGGAAAGAGAGCTGAATGTGAACATAGATAAGGAAATGATGAGGGTATCAAACAAGTTAGGTAAAAAAATTGGATATCACATTGCAGGGGGGAAATATGGGAAAAAGTGAAAGTGTTCACATATTTGGGAGTAGATTTTCGTAGATGGGCTTATGAAGGATGAGGTTAACCATTGAATTGATGAAGGAAAAAAAGGGGAGTGATGCATTGAGGTATCTGTGGAGACAAAAAAAATTTCCATGGAGGCAAAAGGGAATGTATGAGAGTATGGTAAAAATCTTATATGGGGGTGAAGCATGGGTTGTAATGCTTCTGCGGAAAAAGGCTGGAGGCAGTTGAAAATTTTGGGGGGATAAATCTTTTTGGGGGAGGAGGAGGTAGGGGTTGTCCTAGGAAAGGATGGAGGGGGGTAAAAAAGGGTTTTTTGCAAGGGGGGCCCGGACATGCAGCAGGCATGTGTGAGCATGTTAGAAAAAATTGAATGGAGATGAGTGGTCTTTTTTACCTGAGGGGGCTGTTGGAATCTGAGCAGGGGAATATTTTGTGAAGGGTTTCAGGGTAAGGGTTTGCCGGACTTCAGTCCTGGAGGTGAGAAGTACCTTTCCTGCACTTTAAAGGAGGGGTTTTGGGGTATTGGCTGTTTGGATTGACATCTAAACTGTTATATCTGGGGTCCAAAGACAGTGATTATGTGTGAATGATGGTGAAAGGGTTTCTTTCTTTTTTTTGGGGCACCCTGCCTTGCCTTCTCACCCAAACCTAAATGCTCAATATCAAACACTCCCAACAAAATAGAATAATCACTTAAATGTAAAAACCTGTTATGAATAATACATACATTGATATGTTCAACAAATTTAAACTTTATAACATAGATACACAATTAACTTATTATATACATTATCAACCATAATTTTTTACCATGTAGTC
>WNWK01024437.1:0-29754 GCA_009830355.1 Cherax destructor
GCACGTGAGTTAGTAGGTTGGATATGTTTACAAAAATGAAAAAAAGAGCTAAGGTAGTCAATTTACAGCTAATAAGAATCTAAAGTTTTTCTTCTTCTCTTTTTTAGTAGATTTGTACAGGAGAAGGGGTTACTAGCCCATTGCTCCCGGCATCTTAGTCGCCTCATACGACACGCATTGCTTACGGAGGAAAGATTATTTTCCACTTCCCCATGGACAATAGAGAAAATAAAAAGAACAAGAACTATTAAGAAAAAGAAGAAAAACCTAGATGTGTGTATGTATATATATGCATGTCTATGCCTGTGTAGTGTGACCTAAAGTGTAAGTAGAAGTAGCTAGTTATACCTGTTATCCAGCGTGTTTATGAGACAGAAAAAAGACACCAGCAATCCTACCATCATGTAAAACAGTTTCAGGTTTCTGTTTCACAGTCACCTGGCAGGACGGTAGTACCTCCCTGGGTGGTTGCTGTCTACTAAAAGATAAAGAAGCAAATACAAAGTGGGAGTTGTCACAGTTGCTTTTTGCTGATGACACTGTGCTTTTGGGATTTTCTGAAGTGAAGTTGCAGAGGTTGGTGGATGAATTTGGTAGGGTGTGTAAAAGAAGAAAATTGAAAGTGAATATAGGAAAGAGTAAGGTGATGAGGATAGCAAAAAGAATAGGTGACGAAAGATTGGATATCAGATTGGAGGGAGAGAGTATGGAGGAGGTGAATGTATTCAGATATTTGGGAGTGGACATGTCAGCAGATGGGTCTATGAAGGATCAGGTGAATCATAGAATTGATGAGGGGAAAAAAGTGAGTGGAGCACTTCGGAGTCTGTGGAGACAAAGAACCTTGTCCATGGAAGTAAAGAGGGGAATGTATGAGAGTATAGTTATACCAACGCTCTAATATGGGTGTGAAGCATGGGTGATGAATGTTGCAACGAGGAGATGTCATGTCTGAGGACAATGTGTGGTGTGAATATAATGCAGAGAATTCAGAGTTTGGAAATTAGGAGGAGGTGCGGGATTACCAAAACGATTGTCCAGAGAGCTGAGGAGGGGTTGTTGAGGTGGTTTGGACATGTAGAGAGAATGGAACGAGACAGAGTGACTTCGAGAGTGTATAAATCTGTAGTGGAGGGAAGGCGGGGTAGGGGTCGGCCTAGGAAAGGTTGGAGGGAGGGGGTAAAGGAAGTTTTGTGTGCGAGTGGCTTGGACTTCCAGCAAGCATGTGTGAGCGTATTTGATAGGAGTGAATGGAGGCATATGGTTTTTAATACTTGACGTGCTGTTGGAGTGTGAGCAAAGTAACATTTATGAAGGGATTCAGGGAAACCGGCAGGCCGGACTTGAGTTCTGGATAAGGGAAGTACAGTGCCGGCACTCTGAAGGAGGGGTGTTAATGTTGCAGTTTTATAACTGTAATGTAAAGCAACCCTCTGGCAAGACAGTGATGGAGTGAATGATGATGAAAGTTTTTCTTTTTCGGGCCACCCTGCCTTGGTGGGAATCGGCCGATGTGTTAATAAAAAAAAAAAAGAATCTAAAACTATAGCACCTGAGTTAGTTAATTAATTAAACAAAAGTTTATATATGGGTGTGATTCTAAAAAGACTTAACTTAAAGATATGATATCTGATCAATAGATTTTACTAGCTATTGGATTAATACATCTTTAAACAGAAGTCACAGAGGTTTAGGATATATCTTTACAGTGTAATTGATTTATTATTTAACTAGCTAATAGAACTGGTTGGAAAATTATTATTATTAATAGTAAGTTATAATGGAACAAATATAAAGATTCAGTATTGCACTAGTTGTGATTATAGAATTTAATAAAGCAATATAATGAAAATCAAAGTTAACTATTAAAGGAGAAGTAAGTGCTAAAGTGTATAATAGTGTACAAAAGTAAAATTTATTAATATTAAAAATAGCTTGAAATAAAATTTTAGGCAGTTGGAGAATAGGATAAAAGATAAGTACAATTTTTAGCAAATAAGGTGATTAATAGTAATTATAAATTCTAAGCAAGTAAGCTGGTAAAAGTATATAGGAATGTGGGTTGAAAAATGGGCACAAGTAAAAATTGTATGTATTTAAAAATAAAAGTAAAACTATTTGTCAAAAGTATTCATCAAAGGATAGACAAATACCTAAATGAGGTAGATGGGCAAAACATACACTACACTATACGTAGGGGTTTGATTTTGGACATTGTGTTTATACAGTCTCTGTAATATTTGCATCCCTAAGGAATCTCGATAGTTCATTCTCATTTGTGATAGTATACAACTGACCTACACTTGTTTCCTCACTAGGATTTTTCCATCCCGGGTGAAACATTGGTGGATTTTATCATTATTCTCTCGCTTAAGTTTTCTGATTCTATACCAGAGGTTCTGACGTTTTTTGGTCAGACACTCATTAATGAATACTTGTTTCCTGGCTAAAATAGATGATTTAATTAGATCTGTTTTCCTGTCATGTGTGGTGAATCTAATCATAACACTTTTTCTACCATGGGAACCTAGTAATCGTGCTTCTTTTATATCTGTCACTGGTACATTTACGTTTATTTGATCTTTGATGATCTGTAAAGTAATGTCATTACTGTTTGCTTGGGTCATATCACTGGGAAAGTATGGACTGTTCACTATTACTGTGTCTGATAACTTGTCTTGCTCGGTTTTGTCGTCTTGTAGTGCAAGGTAGTCATTAACCCTTTGGGGGTCCAAGGGGGGTCTCTGAAACTCGTTCTCAGGGTCCACGAATTTAAAAAAAAATAAAAAATTATTTTTTCTTATGGAATGATAGAGAATCTTTTTCCGATCATAACGCCACAAAAATTATGAAATTTGATCGAAAACTAACGGAATTATGCTTTCGCGAAGTTAGCGGTAGCCATGACACTTACGCATCGGCGATTTCGCCCACTTCGAGCCCTATTTTCGGCACATTGCAATGTTTCAGTCTACTAAAATTATAGCTATTTCGCTAGAACTCCATTTCTTCTATCGATTGAGTACAAGAAATTGCCTATTTACCAATTTCAACTACCCAAAATAGTGGTCAGAAAATGGCAATTTCGCCAATTTCACACAAATTTCAAACGATGCCAATTTCAAAATAGGATCCATAATAAACAAGACAGACATTCCTGGCGCTAAAATAACATCTTCTGTTCATTAGTTACGTCTCCAGGCCCTCTTACATTACTTTTGCATTCCATTTTGAATTTTTATTCTCACAAAAAAATAAAAGATTTATTGTTATGTATACAACTGCATCATTGTAAAAATGGTATAAATAATATCAGAGCACTTGTGCATGAATATCAGACTCGCCAGTTGATGTGTATTGGACGCATGGCTTGATTTGTTTACTCTTGAACATCGTCAAAAATCGAACATTTTCGCTACTTTGAGCTCAATTTCAAGGTACTTGTTAATGACAAACCAATCAAAATCATCTCTATTTCTGTAATATATCTTCCATTCTATCAAATAAGAACAAGAAAACGAGAATGTTACTAAGTGTTCATTATCTAGAATTTTTTTTGTGTGTGTTCATGTTTCCTGCGAGTTCTGAGTTTTAACAGTATAACCCGTGTTAGCCGAGTTTATCTTTCCTGTTAAAACTCAGAACTCAGAGAGAACTTGAACACACAACAATCTTGCTAGATACTGGAAATCTAATAACAAAACACACAGTCAATAATTCGGTTCTAAACTGGATTTTCTAATTTTCTATCTTTAGCTCACAACTTATGATCACTTTCCTACTGGAGGAATAAACAGGCTCGGTGGAGTGGATGGAGGCTGGTGGAGGATGGTGATCCACACGCGCAGATATCTAGGAGTAATGTGCATAAACGTTGAACTACGAACCGAGGCTTTAGTACAGTTGGCACAACAGTTCAGAAGAAACACACTCAGGACGCTCGACCTGGTTCGTAGCCAATAAACTGCTTGCAGGACCCAGTTAAGGGTGAAATAATCCACACTTAATGCTTTGTGTGGGTGGATGCACGTGGTCAAGGCGTCTGCCTTGGCGTGGGTGGTGGGGGGGTGGTGGCTGGTAGGGTTAGCCCACACTGCTTCCCGCGTGCGCCTGTGGCTTACGCCGTTTACATGAACTTAACCCAGGGTGGCTTGAAAACCCAGGAATACCACGGGGGTGTTATTGTACACAGAACAGCAATACACTGGAGTACAAGGTGGTATAAATGCTTGGACTCACGTGGCTTACTTCTCAGACAGCAGAGTGGCTTGCTGGCTTAGTAGAATATTTTCACACAGATTGACTGGCTTGGAATCTTGTGACAAACTAGCACAGCAAGGTAGAAGCTGGCTTAAGCCTAGGCTGACGTAGCTGGTGGTGGCTTTACTGGCTTGAATGGGACTCTCCTCACTGGCTTACTCGTACAGAATTTGCAAAACCCGGGTCAACCCTCGTAGGTTTTAGCAAAATAAACAAGTAAGGCACTTAGCTGACCAGGAGATACTGTAGATATATAGACTTCTTTGATGTAGGAGCTGGTAACGTGGTCGGTCTGGAGGCTGTTTGCTTGCTTGAAGTCTATCTCTCTATAACATCGTAATCGATAAAAATTACGGCACACCGCTGCTCACCACTTGTCGTGTGGGTCTTGGGAGAGATATATAGGAGGTCAAAGATACTCCTTGTTGGATGGTTACGGTATATTTACAGTAAGTGAAGGAGAGTCCCGCACACCGTCTGTCTCGCCTGTAGGTCTAACGTTAGTGAGGCAGTCTGCCTATGATAGGCTGTGCACATGCGCTGAGCCTCTGACGTCAGCGGGTACCGTGACGTCACACGCAAAGGGACCAGCTTTATAAAGATACACTAAACAAGTGTATATATGATACTGACACGACAAAATACTATACGAAAATAGACTGCAAAGTCGCTGTTTTAAATAAAAAAACACGGTCAGAGTTTTTTTTTCCTCATTATGCACTGTGTGGTGCAGGAATTTTATTATACTGCGCACACTGACCGCACAGACCCATTCTATCACATCTAGGCCTAACAGCCTGTTTCTGCTTGATTTGAGGGCGCTAGAATTTAGGCGTACTAGTACGTCAATAACCCCAGTGCGTAAGACGTACTAGTACGACCAAAACCCCGAAAGGGTTAAACTGGTTATCCATGCTGTTCTTCCACTCCTTTACTGCTTCCTCAACCTTTGCGTTTATAGATGTTATCTGTTCAGTGTGGCTATTAATGACAGTTTGGAGGGTTTTGCCAAAATCAGTCATTCCAGTTGTTGTTAACTTTTGTTCAAGGCTGAGGATTTTGTTTTCAAGTTGTGTCATCCTGGTATCTTGTAGTTGAAGTGCTTTACGTTGGTCCATATTTTCATTGATTAATTTGATGATGTATGACTTTAGTGTATCTGGATCATTCGTCATACCTGATAGATTATCTGGGGTGAAGCCAGTGAAGGGGGAGCTTGTGGGGGAGGCAGCCATGTTTGTTGTTGATGCATCGCCCTGGGTGGTGGTGAGGGGGTGGAGGGTGTTCCGGCGTCCTGGGTGGTGGTGAGGGGGGTGGAGGGTGTACCGGCGTCCTTGGTTGACAAGTTAATTAGTAGATTTCTTGGTGTTTTCTTGTTGATTTTGGAACTGGTTCTTCTGCAGTTACGTCTCATTTGAACACAGTAGTCGGGGAAGTTGGTGCGGTAAGATGAAGCTGTAGGCTGGTAAGCTGTAGGCTGGTAAGCTGTAGGCTGGTAAGCTGTAGGCTGGTAAGCTGTGGGCTGGTAAGCTGTAGGCTGGTAAGCTGTAGACTGTTAAGCTGTAGGCTGGTAAGCTGTAGGCTGGTAAGCATTTGTTTGGCAGCGGGGTGATGCTTTGGTTTGTGGGCAGTCTTCCTTTAATCGTCAGTTTATTTGGTTTGTAGGTCTCACTGCTGGTATTCTTGGGTCATTCTGGATGCTACGTAGGTTAGTGCAGTTTTGCTTGCAGCTAGGTCATCATAGGAGCATTGATAAACTGTGTGTGATGAGAAAAATATGGAGCTCAGATGCCGCTGGTGCCGCTGCCGCTGCCGCAATGTGTTCTTGCCTCCTAACACCACTCCTCTCATCCAGCCCATGGACCAGCAGATCATTACAAACTTAAAAAAACTGTACACCAAAACAATGTTTCAAATGTGCTTTGATGTGACCTCAGACACTGCATTGACCCTTAGAGAGTTCTGGAGAGATCACTTCAATATCGTCCATTGCATAGGCCTTATAGATAAAACTTGCCAGGGAGTGACTTCCAGGACGATGAACTCTGCTTGGAAAAAGTTGTGACCAGATTGTGTCCAAGAGAGGGATTTTGAAGGGTTTGGGGCTGACCCTGAGGAGCCTATGGAAGTTGTGGAAAGTATTGTGGCATTGGGTAATTCCATGGGGTTGGATGTGAGTGGCGAGGATTTGGAAGAGTTGGTGGAGGACCACAATGAAGATCTAACCACTGAAGAGCTCCAAGAGCTTGAGCTGCAACACCATCAAACCAGAACTCAGGAAATTGCTTTGATAAAGGAGGAAGAGAGATGTAAGGTGCCGTCTTCAAAGATTAAGGACATTTGTGCAAAGTGGAGTGAGGTGCATTCATTTGTAGAGGAAGATCACCCTGACAAAGATGTTGCAATCCGTGTCGGCAACATGTACAATGACAATCTCTTGTCCCATTTTAGGGACATTATGAAGAGATGCCAGCAACAGAGCTCTCTGGACAGATATTTAGTGCCACAGGTGTGCAGTGACTCACAAGCTGGTCCTAGTGGCAGTAAAAGACAAAAAAGGGAAGTGATCCCAGATGAGGACTTGGTACCTAGAGTCCCTATAGAGGGGGATTTCCCTTCCAAACAATAGCCTCTCTTCCCTCTCCCCTCCTCCCTCTCTTCCATCCAGCAACATCAGTCTTCAATGGAAAGATAAACACATAAGCAGTATAATGTGATCCTTTATTGACAACGTTGTCAATAAAGGATCACATTATACTGCTTATGTGTTTATCTTTCCATTGTGTCAGTATTTTATACCATTTATTTCCATCAGTCTTCAATAAAGGTAAGTGTCACGTTGAATGTTCATTCTCTTGTGCATGTAAATCTATCTTTAAGGCTCCCCCGATATTTTTTAAAACTTCTCGGTGCCTGGAACTGATTAATTGAATTTACGTTATTTCTTATGGGGAAAATGGTTTCAGTTTTCGTTGATTTCAGTTTTAGTTGATCCCTCTGGAATGAATTAAACACAAAAACGGAGGGTTGACTGTATAGGATTGTCACAGATGTTAGTAGACGCTCTTTATTTGTTCGTCGCCCCTGTTTATTTCGTCCCTTTTCTCTTCGCTACATTCGCTCTTGTCTTCTCTTCAGCTACCACCTTTCTATGTTCATGTGGCATCTTCCTTTTCCCTACCCCCTTGGGAAGTTCCTGCTGTTCGTGTCTTCTTTTCCACTGCCATGCGCGAAAGCCCAATTGCCTATGGCAGCTTCTTGCTCTCTTTTTCTACACCACTTTCACTCTCATTGTCATGCCATCGCAGTGTACACCGATGGTTCTAAGTCTTCTGACAGCGTCCGATTCGCAGCAGTGTTTCCAGACAGTGTCGTGCAAGGGCATCTATTATCCTCGGCTAGCATTTTCACGGCTGAATTGTATGCCATTCTTGTAGGACTTATCCATATTTCATCTATGCCTCTGTCACCATTTGTGGTCGTTTCAGATTCCCTTAGTGCTTTACTGGCTATCCGAAAATTTGATACACCTCACCCCCTAGTTCTTCGTATCCAACTTTGGTTATGCCGTTTCTCTAGCAAACACAAAGATATTGTTTTTTGCTGGGTCTCTGGTCATGTTGACAGGGCAATGAACAGGCAGACACTGCTGCGCGGTCAGTAGTACATGACCTTCTAGTTTCATATAGAGGTGTTCCATTCACGGACTATTTTGCTGTCATTGCTACCCACCTTCGCTCCCGTTGGCAACAACGTTGGTCTGACCTGCTACATAACAAACTCCATTCTGTTAAACTGAGTATAGGTTTCTGGCCTTCTTGTCATCAATGTCGAGGTTGGGAGACTACTCTCGTCTGTCTTCGCATCGGCCACACTCGTCTTACGGGTATCTTATGGAGAGGCTCCCTGTCCCTCTCTGTGAGCATTGTCAGGTTCCAGTATCTGTTCACCACACACTATCAACGAGCATGCAGAATTTACCTCCGTCATCGTCTTCGCTCTGCTGCCCTTTCTTTACCTTCCCTTCTTGCTGATGGACCCTCCTTTAATTCAGACTCTAACTGACTTTTTGACAGCAACTGATTTACTACACAAACTCTGAAGATTATGCCTCTAGCACTTCCCTCAGTCCCTTCTACCTCAATCTCTTGCTACCCTCTACCCCTGCACTATCCACTGCCCCGCTGCACCCTATAACCTAATAATCATCCCTCTCCCTCTTACTACCCATTATCTCTTGTGTCCTGCTCTTCCCTGCTGCGCTGTATGACCCTTGTGGTTTAGCGCTTCTTTTGATTATAGTAATAATAATCCACTTTGCTGGCTTAGTGAATTTGTTGCAGAGATTTAATAGCTCATGTGTCTGTGAAATTTTCATCTGAGTTGCCTCCTGGGGTGATCTCTAAAATATTATTTGCTACATTCCTCCATTTTAGGTGTCTTATGTTGAAATTACCAAGCAGCAAGTTGATTGGGGCAGGAGTTGGGAGATTTTTCATACAGTGGTCAATTTTCAAAAGCTGTTCCTGGAATTGTTGGGAAGTTGCATCCATAGGCTTGTGTACAACCACAGTGTCGAGGAGCTGGAGCTTTTGGTCATCTGACTGAGGCCTTCCACTGGCTTACTGCTCCACCTCTTTAAAAATTAGAGTTTTATTTTTTCATTGATAACTATAATTGCTTCCATGTTAAAACCTTCAAGTAGATTAAAGTTGCGGAGATTTTCAGTTGTCAATATTTGTTTCAGGTCAGGGAGGTCGTCACGGTCATGGTCACGGTCGCAGCGGAGACACAGCAACTCCAGGTCACAGTCCCGCTCCCCCAGACCCAGGCTGCGGAGATCTAGGTCAAGGTAAAAGGGTAACTAGGGTAAAAAGGTTAATATCACTTCTAAAAGTATTTCTTGTCTATGTATTGCAATATTTCTCTCCTCAGTGCAGCTGACAGCCTTGATGATAGCAGGTAGTATGTATGTTAACCTGCAGATATTGACTCTCAGCACTATACTGCAACTATGATGTTTCCTGACTGTCAGCACTATACTGGAACTATAGTATTTCATGACTGTCAGTACTATACTGGAACTATAGTATTTCATGACTGTCAGTACTATACTGGAACTATAGTATTTCATGACTGTCAGCACTATACTGCAATTATAGTGTCATACGACTTGTCAGCACTATACTGCAACTTCAGTATTTTGTGACTGTCAGCTCTATTACAACCTCAGGTTCAATGGCCTGTTAACCTGAGTGTAAAAGGGAGCTTGGAGCAAAGAAACACAGTAGAAAATGCTTTGAATTTGTATTTCCTTCAAGCAGTTATGAATATATAAGACTTTTGTCTTTTCCTTCACCAAGCAGTTATGAATATATGTATAAGACTTTGTCTTTTCCTTCACCAAGTAAATAACAAAGGGCTTTTTTACACATATGTACACTATATACAAAGGAGTAGTGTTTAGTGCACGCCACAGTTGTCTAGGCTAAGCAGCAGCCAAAAGACAGACAACTTTCCACAACCAGCTCTATGCAGGAATTCCAATGACAAACCGCGAGTGGTATCCACGTCACCTTTGTCATTGTTAAACTCGCATTTTAATTGGCTGAACCGAGTCGTTGATTTGATGATGGGGCCCCATCGCCAAACCCTTAACGATAGTTCGCTGGTTGGAGGGGAGCCTATGTGGGTGTGTTTAACATGCTCCGAATAAAGGTTACATACTCTTTGCATGCAACAAGCTCTATACTGTAACTGTAGTGTATTATGACTGTCAGCACTATACTGCAACTATAGTGTCATATGACTGTCAGCACTATACTGCAACTATAGTATTTTGTGACTGTCAGCATTATACTGGAACTATAGTATTTCATGACTGTCAGCACTATACTGCAGGTATACTGTCATATGATTGTCAACACTATACTGGAAATATAGTATTTCATGACTGTCAGCACTGTACTGGGACTATAGTGTGTTATGGTTCTTAGCACTATCCTGGAACTAGTGTCATGACATCACTATAGTGTCATGAGTCATCACTATAGTGTCATCAGTATAATGTCATCAGTATAATGTCATGAGTAATCACTATATTGTTGCTAGTCATCACCATAGTGTCACTAGTCATCACCATAGTGTCACTAGTCATCACTATAGTGTCACTAGTCATCACTATAGTGTCACTAGTCATCACTATAGTGTCACTAGTCATCACTATAGTGTCACTAGTCATCACTATATTGTTGCTAGTCATCACTATAGTGTCACTAGTCATCACTACATTGTCCTTAATTATCACTATAGTGTCACTAGTCATTGCTATAGTGTCACTAGTCATCACTACATTGTCGCTAGTCATCACTACATTGTCACTAGTCATCACTATAGTGTCACTAGTCATCACTGTCACTAGTCATCACTATAGTGTCACTAGTCATCACTATAGTGTTACTAGTCATCACTATAGTGTTACTAGTCATCACTATTGTTGCTAGTCATCACTATATTGTCACTAGTCATCACTATAGTGTCACTAGTCATCACTATAGTGTCACTAGTCATCACCATAGTGTCACTAGTCATCACTATAGTGTCACTAGTCATCACTATAGTGTCACTAGTCATCACTATAGTGTCACTAGTCATCACTATAGTGTCACTAGTCATCACTATATTGTTGCTAGTCATCACTATAGTGTCACTAGTCATCACTACATTGTCCTTAATTATCACTATAGTGTCACTAGTCATTGCTATAGTGTCACTAGTCATCACTACATTGTCGCTAGTCATCACTACATTGTCACTAGTCATCACTATAGTGTCACTAGTCATCACTATAGTGTCACTAGTCATCACTATAGTGTTACTAGTCATCACTATTGTTGCTAGTCATCACTATATTGTCACTAGTCATCACTATAGTGTCACTAGTCATCACTATAGTGTCATAAGTCATTGCTATAGTCTCACTAGTCATTGCTATAGTCTTGCTAGTCATCACTATAGTGTCCCTAGTTATCACTACATTGTCCCTAGTTATCACTACATTGTCCCTAGTTATCACTACATTGTCCCTAGTTATCACTACATTGTCGCTAGTCATCGCTACATTGTCGCTAGTCATCGCTACATTGTCGCTAGTCATCGCTACATTGTCGCTAGTCATCGCTACATTGTCGCTAGTCATCGCTACATTGTCGCTAGTCATCACTATAGTGTCACTAGTCATCACTATAGTGTCACTAGTCATCACTATAGTGTCACTAGTCATCACTATAGTGTCACTAGTCATCACTATAGTGTCACTAGTCATCACTATAGTGTCACTAGTCATCACTATAGTGTCACTAGTCATCACTATAGTGTCACTAGTCATCACTATAGTGTCACTAGTCATCACTATAGTGTCACTAGTCATCACTATAGTGTCACTAGTCATCACTATAGTGTCACTAGTCATCACTATAGTGTCACTAATCATCACTATAGTGTCAAGTCATCACTACATTGTCACTAGTCATCACTATAGTGTCACTAGTCATCACTATAGTGTCACTAGTCATTGCTATAGTGGCACAAGTCATTGCTATAGTGTCACAAGTCATTGCTATAGTGTCACAAGTCATTGCTATAGTTTCACTAGTCATCACTATAGTGTCGCTTGTCATCACTATAGTGTCGCTTGTCATCACTATAGTGTCGCTTGTCATCACTATAGTGTCGCTTGTCATCACTATAGTGTCGCTTGTCATCACTATAGTGTCGCTTGTCATCACTATAGTGTCGCTTGTCATCACTATAGTGTCGCTTGTCATCACTATAGTGTCGCTTGTCATCACTATAGTGTCGCTTGTCATCACTATAGTGTCGCTTGTCATCACTATAGTGTTATTTGTCATCACTATAATGTCACTTGTCATCACTAGTGTGTCAGTCATCACTAGTGTGTCGCTTGTCATCACTATAGTGTCACTAGTCGTCACTTGTCATCGCTATAATGTCACTAGTCACCACTATAGTGTGACAAGTCATCACTGTAGTGTCACTAGTCATCACTATAGTGTCATCAACCAGGGGTGACTGATCCAGTGAGGTTTTAAGTCTTGTATTAACTCAATATTATTTACTGCCAACTAAACTTTGCATTTTGTTCCAAATATTTTACACTTTGTTAATATATTTAACCCATTAACGGTCCAAACATGTATATACGTTCTCTCGCCCAGCACCCCGAATATTTTGAAAAAAAAGTTATTTTTAATAGAAATAGCACATTTTTCTGTGTTATAGGATAAAAAAAATTAGGGCCAGTACTTACCGAGATATGAGGCTACGAAGTTGGCACTTGGCGATCACCTGACGGCAACATGGAGTTATGCCGCCTGCAGAAATTCTACTTATTTACTTTTTTTTTCCATTTTATTTTAATTTTCTTGGTTTTTATGATATGATTATGTTTTATAGTAAATCTTTTGATTTCAATGCCAATTGTTGTTTGTACACCAATATTGTATACAAAATTATTATCATACTGTCACAAACACACGTGTACACACTGATAGGTGATTTTGCACACCCGGCTGAATCACATTCTATTATCTACAACTACAGTGGACCCCCAAAAATCAGCCGTAATCCGTTCCAGGAGCTAGGCCTAAAATTGAACTGGCTGATTTCTTAACCATTATTTTCCATAAAAAATAATGTAAATACAATTAATCCGTTCCAGACACCCAAAAATATTCACAAAAAATACATTTTTTAAAGATTAACTATAGTTTTACATACACAAAACACATAATACCAACACATAATAACAACATATAATAAATAAATATTTAAAATAACATTTGCTTACCTTTATTGAAGAGACTTGCTGGCATCTGGAAGATAGGGAGGAGGAGACGGGGAGGGAGCACTCATTGTTTGGAAGGGGAATCCCCCTCCAAAAGGACTTAAGGTAACAAGTTCCTCTCTGGGGTTGCTTCCCTTCTTTGTCTTCTAATGCCACTAGGACCAGTTTTACAGTCACTAGACCCCTGTCGCACAAAATAACTGTCGAGTGCTCTGTTTCTGGCGCCTCTTTAACATGTTCCTGAAGTGCAATATGGCTCTGTCACTGAACTTGTTGCAGAGATGGCTTTTGCAACATTAGCTTCCTTGATTTCTTTTCTCTTTGCCAGGATAGAGGTAATAGTAGATTTTATTTTGTTGTACATCCTGGCAAGCTCCCCCACACGTACGCCACTCTCATATTTTTCTACTATCTCCTTCTTCAGTTCGATGGTGTTCCTCGCTTTCTTTACCACAGGGGTGCCACTAGGAAGCTTCTTTGGACCCATGGTGACATTTTTCACAGTGATAATCAATAAACACAAAAAATTTATTGTGAAATGTTTGAATGAGCGCGCTGGGTAATGTTCACTCAAAGGTAAACAACACTAGACTGGGTCACGATGCCTGCGTGGCGAGGCGAGCAAGCGCGGGGCAGGTGGACAGGTCTGGTACGCAAACCGATAATCGGGGAAAAATTGGGCAAAAAAAGCGATCGAAAATCGAGCCGGCCGATAATCAGACTAGCCGATTTGCGGGGGTCCACTGTATATACAGTGGTACTTCTACTTACGAGCAAAATTCGTTTCAGTCGGCTATTCAAGTGCCGATACCGAAGGAATTTTTTCCCATAAGAAATAATGAAAATAAGGTTAATCCATTTCAGACCCCAAAAATACACTTACATAATTGTTCGAGTTTTGAGCTGCTCGTAAGTAGAGGTACCACTGTACAAGTATTTACATGTCCCACTTATGTTTCTATAATTCCACGATTGTATGATACTCCATGAAGCATGGATTCATACAGAGTGCCACCCCACACTGGTGACATATGAATCATGTGTCCTTCCGCTGTTGGGGTCGTTTTGTTGTGGTAGCACACACAACACACTTTTCTTTGGGGTGGGTGGTATTGGTACCAGGTAGTGACAGTTAGGGATGATTCGATCTGGCACAGAGTCTGGTGTTATCATCTGGGTTATCTTCGATATTTTCACTAATTCCTTGATTATTAGTGGCCACATCGGTGTCAAATCCACTAAACTCACGTTCTATATCACTTTCCTCGAGACAACCTTCACGTGTATTGTTCTCACTGAAACCTGGCTTAAGCAGGATACAATAGATATCTACTCACTACCAGGATACACAGCAATCCACAACTTCAAACCACACCAAGTTGGGTGTGGTATAGCAATCTATTACTCTAATGAAATATCCTGTTGTAACACCACTTGCTGTAATGATGAATATGGAGAATATACTTTTGCTAATTTTACTGTAAAAAACCTTAAAACTTCTTTAACAATTGGGGCCATTTACCAGATGCCTCATACAAACATCCCAAATTTTAGCGATAAACTAAAGACGTTAATAACAAACAACCAAATGAACAAGCACCACCTTATCTTAGCCGGAGACTTCAACATCAACCTTGGCCTACCAGATGACCAGCCAGTAACTGATTTCATCAACAATACGAACAACGCACTTTTCATACCAACAATAACTAAACCAACCAGGCTGACTGAGACGAGTGCAACCATAATTGACCATATATGGACCAATATCCTAGCAACCCCTTAACCCTTTGACTGTCGCAACCCTCAATCCTGAGTGCCATTCTGTTGTCGCAAAATATTCGAAAAAAAAAAAAATTATTTTTTCTTATCAAAATGTTAAGATTATTTTTCTGATTGTTTTTATCCTAAAAACAGATTTTTGCCATCAATACTTACCGAGATATGGAGGTGTAAAGTTGGCAGAAAATGAGCCGCGTATGGCAACAGCGGCGACTGCCGCTCACTCAGTAAACATTTGTTTACTTCCATTCGTAGATTTCTTGTTTTTTTCACTATTTTCTTTTTTTACGTAACTTATGTGGCCTGTGAGACCAAGGTAAGATGCAATGTATATATATACATTCGTTGTATGCAACACAATAATAGCATAAATATTAGTATCTATATTGTTTACAAAACTTGTTTACACAAATGAACAATACAAAAAAAATCTTTATTACTATTGTTCTATAATATATATACAAATGTACAGTCACTGGACATGTTCATAGACATTCTGCAGCTTGTGGAACTCTTTGAAACATGGTTCCATGCACAGTGGTGTTTTACATTCCTTACACATAAAACGAGTGTGTCTGCATTTTTGTGGGCGTATTTTTGTATATACACAGACAAAACATCTCTTCTGAGCAGTTTCCTTCAAAGTAGTAGCAGTTGTGTTAGGTAGTTTTCCTAGGTTGATGGTCGTCTGGGTCGTCCTTCCTTCCTTCCTTCCTTCCTACATTCCTTCCTACCTACCTACCTTCCTACCTACCTACCTACCTACCTTCCTACCTACCTACCCACCTACCTTCCCCCTCCTCCACCTACCCACCCACCACCTACCCACCACCCACCACCTACCCACCTACCCACCTACCTCACCTACCTACCTTTCTTCCTTACTACCTTTCATCTCGTCCTTCCTTCTGGTTTCTATATATACACACAGTCACTGGACACGTGCCTAGAACTGCTATAAGCTTCTGGAAGCTGGTTGTTGTGTCTGGGTCATCATTCCGACCTTCCTTCCTTTCTTCTAACCTTCCTTCCTACATTCCTTCCTTCCTTTCATCTCGTCCTTCCTTTCTTCCTTCCATCTGGTTTCTATATATACGCATATATAATCACTGGACACTTCATAGAATTGCTATTAGCTTCTGGAAGCTGGTTGTTGTTTCTGGGTCGTCATTCCTTCCTTCCTTCCTTCCTTCCTGCCTACCTTCCTTCCTGCCTGCCTTCCTTCCTTCCTGCCTTCCTTCCTACCTTCCTTTCTACCTTCCCTCCTGCCTTCCTTCCTGCCTTCCTTCCTGCCTTCCTTCCTACCTTCCTTCCTACCTTCCTTCCAACCTTCCTTCCTACATGCCTTCCTACATTCCTTCCTTCCTTCCTACATTCCTTCCTTCCTTCCTACATTCCTTCCTTCCTACATTCCTTCCTACATTCCTACCTTCCTTCCTTTCATACCGTCCTTCCTTTCTTTCATCTCCTTCCTTCTGGTTTCTATATATACACATATATAGTCACTGGACACTTCATAGAACTGACATTTAGCTTCTGGAAGCTGGTTGTTGTGAGTGTGTGGACTTGTAAATATGCTGAGTCAGGGTGCGGCTGCTGTCAAAATGACATATTATACCACCACTCACCTGTCAACACCCATGGGGTCCCAAGCTCTTCTTCCCCACAGTCCTTCCTACCTACTTGTACCTACTTACGCACCTCTTACGTACCTACTTACGACCTACTTACGTACCTACTTACGACCTACTTCACGTCCTCTTACTTACCTACTTACGTACTCCACTTACTTACCACTGTTACCTACTTTACCTACTTGCTTGCCTCTACTGTACTACTTGCTCATTGCCTACCAACTCTTGCCTCTACTTACCTACTTCTTGCCTACCTACTTACTTACCTACCTACCTATTGCTATTGTTCTATAATATATATACACATATATAATGACTGGACACTTTCCATCAACTTTCCTTAGAGCTTGAAGTTGTGTGTGTGTGGACATATAAATTTGCTGAGTCAGGGTAAGCCAGCTGTCAAAATGACATATTATACCATTACTCACCACCCTCACTGCTGTCAACCTGTCAACACAAAAGGGGACCCATGTCTTCCCCACAACCTCCTTCTTAGCTTCCTTTCTTCCTTCATTCCTTTCTTACTTATTTCCTTCCTTCCTCTCGTCTCTTCCTTCCTCTCATCTCTTCCTTCCTGCCTTCCTTTCTTCCTTCATTCATTCCTTCCTTTTTTTCGTCCTTCCTTTGTTACTTCTTTTGTTCCTTCCTTCCTCTCATCTCTCCTTCCTTTCTTTCTTTCTTCTTTTGTTCCTTCCTTCCTCTCATCTCTCCTTCCTTTCTTTCTTCTTTCCTTCCTTCTTTTCCTCCTTCCTTCTTTCCTTCCTTTCATCTCTTCTTTCCTTCCTTCCTTCCTTCCTTTCATCTCTTCTTTCCTTCCTTCCTTCCTCTCATCTCTTCCTTCCTTTCTTACTTTCTTTCTTTTTTCCTTCCTTCCTTCTGGTATCCTGGGCATTGCTTTCGGTCACAAACTCCTCAAAACCATGAAATTCATCTTCAAGACACTTCCATCTGTGTTAGAGCTATCATTGAGGATGAGAACAGTCCCAGATGCGCCAAGGAGTCAGATAATTCTTACCGCTAGGCATGCTGAACAAGGACTACTGAAATGGTGTTCCACAATGCACCAGTGGCTGCCCGATTTTATATACTGCGCACACTGACCACACAGACCCATTCTCTCACATGTTGGCCTACCAGCTTTCTCCTGCTTGATTTGAGGCCGCTAGAATTTAGGCGTATAGATACGTCCGAAACAGTGGCTCGTAAGACGTATATATACGACCGAAACAGTCAAAGGGTTAAATCAGGGATAACAACAGACAGCACTACAGACCACTACCCCACCTTCCTCTTAACAAACATTAGTAAACCACCACTAGAATACACCAAAGTTTCATTTAGACTCCATGATGAGGCCTCAATAAATAACTTCACAGCAGAGCTAGAGCTGGTGGACTGGGCTACAGAATTCTCCAATGCCAATGGTATTGATGATTGGACAGACAATTTTCTTAATAAATTACTTAGACTATACAACAAACATTGTCCTATAAAAACGAAACAGATTACAAATAAACGGCTAGGTTGCCCATGGCTAACTAACAGCTTACTAAGATCCATTAACAAGAAACATCAATATGAAAAGCAATATAGACAGGGCTTCATACACAAAGATATTATTAAACACTATTCATCAGTTCTTTCTTTCTTTCTTTCAACAAATCGGCCATATCCCACCGAAGCAGGGTGGCCCAAAAAAGAAAAACAAAAGTTTCTCTTTTTAACTTTAGTAATGTATACAGAAGGGGATTCATCAGTTCTCACCAAACTAATAAAAAAAGCCAAACAATTGTACTACTCCAGCAGATTCACTGAAACAAGAGGAGATATAAAAAAATACCTGGAAAACACTCACAGATTCTGGGCACCCACAAACTGAAAAAAACTAGGGATATTGTCCTAACTAAACCAAACGAAACACCTCTACAGCCTATTGATACAGTAAACAGGATAAATGACTTCTTCTCAACCATAGGATCATATCTTGCCAGTAAAATCCCAGGTACCAACGCCCTAGCAAGTGATTACCTAGATGGGAATTTACCATCCTCCTTCTATCTTGCACCTACTGAGCCCACTGAAGTCACCATGATAATCAAGTCACTTAAAAATAAATCAGGGAATCTGTCTCAAGTCCCACCATTATTATACAAGCGAGCCGCCCATGTCTTTTCACATGCTATTTCATTACTTTTTAACAAATCACTAGAAACTAGCACTTTCCCGACACTACTCAAAACAGCAAGGGTTACACCAATACACAAAGGCGGTGACCCCACAGACGTAAACAACTATAGGCCAATATCAAACTTACCGTTGCTATCCAAAATCTTCGAGAAACTTGTGCACAAGAGATTATACTCGTTTATAACAACACGAAGCATACTCAATCCCTGCCAATTTGGCTTCAGAAAAAATAAAAGCACTAACGATGCAATCGTAAAAGTGATAGACCAGCTTTACACAGCACTGGAAAATAATGAATATCCATTAGGACTTTTTATTGACCTAAGGAAAGCTTTCGACACAGTAAACCACGGCATCCTACTCCACAAACCTGACCACTACGGTATAAGAGGTCATGAACTTGCATATTTCAAATCCTACCTTACTAATAGGTATCAGTATGTCACCATTAAAGACACAACCTCCTCGACACGACCACTTGATACTGGAGTACCACAGGGATGTGTCCTTGGTCCCCTGTGCTTCCTCTTATACATCAATGATCTTCCCAATGTATCACAACACCTGAAACCAATTCTCTTTGCTGACAACACGACTTATGTCATCTCCCACCCAAATCTTGCCACGCTCAACACCATTGTTAACGACGAATTACTAAAAATATGTACAGTGGTACCTCGAGTTACGATGGTCCCCAAAATCGCCCTTTTATGTAAGTTTATTTTTTTAAATGCTTTTGTAAGTATATTTTTGGGGGTGTAAAAGGACTAGTCTATTTTACATTATTCCTTATGGGGATAAATTCGTTTGGTAATGGCACTTGAACAGCATTCTCGAACGAAAAAATATCGTAACTCGAGGTACCACTGTACATGGATGACAGCCAATAAACTTACATTCAACACTGATAAGACCTATATTATGTTTGGTAACAGAGGAGGTGATGCACAATTAAACTTTAAGATCGACAACACTCCTATTGCTAAACATAATGAGGGAAAATTCCTGGGCCTACACCTCGACAACAACCTGAAATTCAGCACTCATATCCAACACATAACAAAGAAAATGTCCTAATTGTTGGGATCCTCTCTAAGATACGTTACTACATACCACAATCAGCCCTACTCACATTATACTATTCACTCATCTATCCCTACCTCACATATGCCATTTGTGCTTGGGAATCAACAGCAATTACCCACCTAAAGCCAATAATAACCCAACAAAAAGCCGCAGTAAGAATTATCACGCAATCCAATGCTAGGCAACAACCCCCCACACTCTTCAAAGACCTAAACTTGCTCACTGTTCAGAACATCCACACTTACTACTCTACAATCTACATCTATAGAACCATAAATTCCAATATTAACCCTGAACTAAAACACTTTCTTGATAGTTGTGACAGGACCCATAGACATAATACCAGACACAAACATCTCTCTGACATTCCCCATGTCCGGCTAAATCTATACAAAAATTCAATGTACATAAAAGGGCCTAAAATCTGAAACTCCCTGCCTGAAAACTCTAGAACTGCAGACACAACCTCCATTTTCAAAAGCACCGTTAAAAAACATCTTGTTTCCCTTACACACCCCACCGGTAGCTAACCACATGAAAACTACTTTATCTTGCACATATCCAAAGCAAAATACAGTGGACCCCCGGAGTTCGTAGGCGTCGGAGTTTGTAAAATTCGGAGTTCGTGACATTTTTTCGGAAAAATATTAGTTCAGTGTTCGTTGATCCGCTCAGAGTTAGTAATTCGTCCCGGACGCATACACGTGGCCCGAGCAGCCCGACACTTCATTCAGAGTCAGTGTACCATTGTTTATCAGCAAGTGACCGCCACCCACGCATTCCCACGCATTCATATTCATACTGGCAAGATTTGATCCTATGGTTGAGAAGAAGTCATTTATCCTGTTTACTGTATCAATAGGCTGTAGAGGTGTTTCGTTTGGTAAAGGGCTGAGAGGGGAGAATGTCTTCTTAAGTGATTCAGTGATTCTACGATATGTTATGATACTAAAACAGCAGGAGTTGATAAAGGCTATAGTGCCAGCCAGTGATAAAGTGTAGCATTAACAGTGTAGCAAGTAACTTAAGCGATTAAGCGATAGAAAAATGATGAGATTAAACTTAACTCCTCCAATGTTGTTAGAGTTATATAGGGCGACTGACAACACAGCCGTGTGTCTGGCAGCCATCACTGTGTAAGGCGTATCTTTCAGTGGCCTTTATACACCCAACCACAAACACCACAACACCAGTCCTCACATTCGTAATGATATTTTATTCATTCTAGAGTATATGTCATGTTTCTATGTTATTAATATTGTTTATAATGTCATATTAGATGAATTGTGATAGATAAATAAGCCGTATAGATGATGATAGTGAAATATTGAAGGACTATCTGAAGGAGGGGTGTTAATGTTGCAGTTTTATAACTGTAGTGTAAAGCACCCCTCTGGCAAGACAGTGATGGAGTGAATGATGATGAAAGTTTTTCTTTTTCAGGCCACCCTGCCTTGGTGGGAATCGGCCGATGTGTTAATAAAATAATAAAATAAATATCTTGTCCTGTCCCCAAACACACATCCCTGTCGCGGGCACAATTCCAAACATACGGCAGAAACAGAACTCTCTGGAACACTTTTTTGAGCAACAGGAGTCCAGTGACTCAAGGAAAAGGACTTGGTACCTGAAGTCTTTATGGAAGAGGATTCCCTTTCCAAACAAAAGCAACTCTTCCATCCTCTCCCCTCCTGTCTTCCACACATCAACAACTCTTCAATAAAGGTAAGTGACATGTTGTTATTGTTTTATTCTTCATGTCTCATTGTTTTTTGTGTAATTTAATGTATATTTAATGTACAAAAATATTTTATTTTAATACTTTTGGGTGTCTGAAACAGATTAATTTTATTTCCATTATTTCTTATGGGGAGTTCGTAATATTCGGTGTTCGGAGCGCCCTCTGGAACGGATTAATTACGAACTCCGGGGGTCTACTGTACACTTATTGATTTCTGTGACTCCCCTTAATTTACACATGACTAAACAAAATTCTGAATACAGCTGTTGCTTCATAATTTTTAAGCTAGTCATAAGTTTGCCTAAGACACTCCAATATAGAAACTGTATCATGCCAAAACGACACCATTTCCATCAATAGATAAACTAATTGTTAAGTTCTTAAATATTTTGAGCTACCTCGATTCTGTAAATCTAGTTAATCACTACAATTTTTCTTTCTTCTTTCAACACGTCGGCCGTTTCCCACCGAAGTGGGGTGGCCCAAAATGAAAAACAAAAGTTTCCCATTTTACATTTAGTAATATATACAGGAGAAGGGGTTACTAGCCCCTTGCTCCCAGCATGTTAGTCGCCTCTTACGACACGCATGGCTTACGGAGGAAGAATTCTGTTCCACTTCCCCATGGAGATAAGAGGAAATAAGAACAAGAACTAGTAAGAAAATAGAAGAAAACCCAGAGGGGTGTGTGTATATACATATGCTTGTACATGAATGTGTAGTGTGACCTAAGTGTAAGTAAAAGTAACAAGACATACCTGAAATCTTGCATGTTTATGAGACAGAAAAAAGACACCAGCAATCCTACCATCATGTAAAACAAATACAGGCTTTCGTTTTACACTCACTTGGCAGGACGGTAGTACCTCCCTGGGCGGTTGCTGTCTACCAACATACTACCTATTTCACTACAATTACCTAGCCTTAATACAGTCATCCCTTGGTTTTCGATTTTAATCCGTTCCAGATGGATCAGCTAAAACCAAAATCGGCGAAAATCAAAAGTATTTTTCCCATAAGAAATAATGGAAATTCAATTAATCTGTTCCAGAAACCCAGAAGTTTGGAAAAAGAAAATTTGGGGGGCCTTAAAGATAGATTTACATGCACAAATGAATGAACTTTGTGGCACTTACCTTTATTGAAGACTGATGTTGCTGGATGGAAGAGAGGGAGGAGGGGAGAGGGAAGAGACCCTATTTTTTGGAAGGGGAATCCCCCTCCATAAGGACTCTAGGTACCAAGTCCTCATCTGGGGTCACTTCCCTTCTTTGTCTTTTAATCCCACTAGGACCAGCTTGAGAGTCACTGCACACCTGTGGCACTAAATGTCTGTCCAGAGAGCTGTGTGTGTGGCGGCTCTTTAAAATGTCCCTAAAATGGGACATGGCATTGTCATTGTAAAAGTAGCCAGCACGGATTACAACATCTTTCTCAGGGTGATGTTCCTCCACAAATGAATGCACCCTACTCCACATTGCACAAATCTCCTTAATCTCTGAAGAAGGCACCTTACATCTTTCTTCCTCCACTGAAGCAATTTCCTGAGTTGTGGTTTGATGATGTTGCAGCTCAAGCTCTTGCAGCTCTTCAGTGGTTAGATCTTCATTGTGGTCCTCCACCAACTCTTCCACATCCTCTCCACTCACATCCAACCCCGTGCAATTCCCCTATGCTACAATACTTCCCACAACTTCCATAGGCTCCTCAGGGTCAGCCCCAAACCCTTCAAAATCCCTCTCTGGGACACAATCTGGCCACAACTTTCTCCAAGCAGAGTTCATCGTCCTGGAAGTCACTCCCTGCCAAGATTTATCTATAAGGCCTATGCAGTGGAAGACATTGAAGTGATCCTTCCAGAACTCTCTTAGGGTAAATGCAGAGTCATTGGTCATATCAAAGCACCTTTGAAACATTGCTTTGGTGTACAGTTTTTGAAGTTTGCAATGACCTGCTGGTCCATGGGCTGGATGAGAGGAGTGGTGTTAGGAGGCAAGAACTTCACTGTTACAAATTTGAAATCTTAGACATTTGGTCTTCCAAGTCTCAAGGATGAGCAGGAGCATTGTCCATTACCAGGAGGCACTTAAGTGGCAATTTATTGTCCAATAGATATTTCTTCACACTGGGGCCAAACACTTGATTAAACCATTCCAGGAAAATTTCCCTAGTGACCCATGCCTTAGCATTAGACTTCCAAAACACACACAATTTACTCTTGTCAACACTGTATTTCTTGAACACACTGGGATTTTCTGAGTGATACACCAGTAAAGGCTTCACTTTGAAATCCCCACTAGCGTTACCACACAACATTAGAGTTAGCCTGTCTTTCATAGGCTTGTCCTGGCATTGCCTTTTCTTCCTGCGTGATGTAGGTCCTCATTGGCATTTTTTTCCAAAAGAGGCCTGTTTCGTCACAATTAAACACTTGTTGGGGTTGGAATTCTTCTGCCTCTACATATTCTTTAAAGTCACGCACAAATTTTTCAGCCCCATGTTTATCTGAACTGGCACCCTCACCATGCCTTACAACACTGTGTATGCCACTTCGCTTCTTGAAGTTTTCGAACCAGCCTTTGCTGGCCTTAAATTCTTCAACATCAACACTGGTTTCAGTCATTTTCTTGACAAGATCGGCATGCAACTGCCTTCCTTTTTCACATATGATGGATTGCACAACACTATCACCCGCTAGCAGTTTTTGGTTTATCCACACCAATAACAATTTCTCCATATTTTCAATTGTTTGTGATCTCTGTTTCGTTATCGTATTCACCCCTTTCGCAATATTAGCTTCCGTGATTTCTTTTCTCTTCGCCACAATGGAACTGATGGTTGATAGGTTTTTCTTGTATATCCTGGCGAGCTCGGCAATACGTATACCACTATCATATTTTTCTATTTCTTCATTTCTACGGTGTTCCTCACTTTCTTTACCAAAGAACTGGCACTAGGAGCTTTCTTTGGGCCCATGGTAGCTTATTTAACCCCTTGACTGTCGCAACCCTCAATCCTGAGTGCCATTCTGTTGTCCCAAAATATTCGAAAAAAAAAAAAATTATTTTTTCTTATCAAAATGTTAAAATTATTTTTCTGATTGTTTTTATCCTAAAAACAGATTTTTGCCATCAATACTTACCGAGATATGGAAGTGTAAAGTTGGCAGAAAATGAGCCGCGTATGGCAACAGCGGTGACTGCCGCTCACTCAGTAAACATTTGTTTACTTCCATTCATAGATTTCTTGTTTTTTTCACTATTTTTTTTTTTTACGTAACTTATGTGGCCTGTGAGACCAAGGTAAGGTGCAATGTATATATATACATTCGTTGTATGCAACACAATAACAGCATAAACATTAGTATCTTTATATTGTTTACAAAACTTGTTTACACAAATGAACAATACAAAAAAATCTTTATTACTATTGTTGTATAATATATATACAAATGTGCAGTCACTGGACATGTTCATAGACATTCTGCAGCTTGTGGAACTTTTTGAAACATGGTTCCATGCACAGTGGTGTTTTACATTCCTCACACATAAAACGAATGTCTCTGCATTTTTGTGGGTGTTTTTTTGTATATGCACAGACAAAACATCTCTTCTGAGCAGTTTTCTTCAAAGTAGTAGCAGGCAGTTGTGTTAGGTAGTTATCCTAGGTTCATGGTCGTCTGGGTCGTCATTCCTTCCTTCCTACATTCCTTCCTTCCTTCCTACCTTCCTTCCTTCCTTCCTTCCTTCCTTCCTCCTTCCTTCCTTCCTTCCTTCCTACCTACCTACCTACCTACCTACCTACCTACCTTCCTACCTACCTTCCTTCCTACCTTCCTTCCTTTCATCTCGTCCTTCCTTCCTTTCTTCGTTCTGGTTTCTATAAATACACACACAGTCACTGGACACGTGCCTAGAACTGCTATAAGCTTCTGGAAGCTGGTTGTTGTGTCTGGGTCATCATTCCGACCTTCCTTCCTTCCTACATTCCTTCTAACCTTTCTTCCTACATTCCTTCCTTCCTTTCATCTCGTCCTTCCTTCCTTCCTTCTGATTTCTATATATACGCATATATAATCACTGGACACTTCATAGAATTGCTATTAGCTTCTGAAAGCTGGTTGTTGTTTCTGGGTCGTCATTCCTTCCTTCCTTCCTTCCTTCCTTCCAACCTTCCTTCCTACATGCCTTCCTACATTCCTTCCTACCTACCTTCCTTCCTTTCTTTCATCTCCTTCCTTCCTTCCTGGTTTCTATATATCATATAGTCACTGGACACTTTATAGAACTTATATTAGGCTTCTGGAAGCTGGTTGTTGTGAGTGTGTGGACTTGTAAATATGCTGAGTCAGGTGCGGCTGCTGTCAAAATGACATTATCCACCACTCACCACCCTCTGCCTGTCAACACTCATGGGGTCCCATGCTCCTCTTCCCCACAGTCCTTCCTACCTACTTACTTACCTATTACTGCCTACTTATGTACCTAGCTTACGTCCTGTACCTCCCTACCCTACCTACTTGCTTCCTAGCCACCTACTTGCCTACCTACTTACCTACTTGCCTTCCTACTTGCCTACCTCTTACTTACCTACCAACCTATTTCTATTGTTCTATAATATATATACACATATAATGACTGGACACTTTCCATCAACTTCCTTACCGCTTGAAGTGTGGACTTCCTCTCATCTCCTTTCTTTCTTTCTTCTTTTGTTCTTTCCTTCCTCTCATCTCTCTTCCTTTCTTTCTTTCCTTCCTTCCTTTCCTCCTTCCTTCTTTACTTCCTTTCATCTCTTCTTTCCTTCCTTCCTTCCTCTCATCTCTTCCTTCCTTACTTTCTTTCTTTTTTCCTTCCTTCCTTCTGGTATCCTGGGCATTGCTTTCGGTCACAAACTCCTCAAAACCATGAAATTCATCTTCAGAGACACTTCCATCTGTGTTAGAGCTATCATTGAGGAAGAAAACAGTCCCAGATGTGCCGGGAGCCAGGTAGAGCCAGATAATTCTTACCGCTAGGCATGCTGAACAAGGACTACTGAAATGGCGTTCCCACAATGCACCACTGGCTGCCCGATTTTTTATACTCGCACACTGACCACACAGACCCATTCTCTCACATGTAGGCCTACCAGCTTTCTCCTGTTTGATTTGAGGCCGCTAGAATTTAGGCGTATCTATACGTCCGAAACAGTGGCTCGTAAGACGTATATATACGACCGAAACAGTCAAAGGGTTAATAGTCACACACAATAATCAAGTGCCAAAAACAATGAATTGTTAATAAATGTTTTGTATGAACTCCTGGGGTGATGTTCACTCAAGCATAAACAATGCTAGACTGCGTGACAATGTCGTGGGTGGCGGGCCTATGGCCTTTGTATGTGCGCAGCACTGGTGACAGTTCCGTACCATCGGCGAAAACTGAGACAATTTTTCCACAAAAAAAGTGATCGAAAACCAAAATTGGTGAAAACTGAGACAATCGAAAACCAAGGGATGACTGTACCAGTATAATTAATGTTCAATATAGAGTAAGATCTAGCATAAGTCTGCCCGAAATGTCTAGGCATAGGCATACCTAGGCATACTAGTGGCCTTCTTGTAATAAGTATTTTATAGTGTAATATATAATAATACCATAAAATATGTAAACCCCACTTTGTAATATTTTCAGAAATAAAAATTTTAATTTTAATGCAACTAGGTGTGAGTGAATCACGAGGATGTGCCATGTTTGACCCAAGATGGACCTGAATGTAACTGGTGCTACCATCGTTACCCAAGCATCCTTGATTTTTCATACTGTGCACACTGAGTGCGCAGACCCATTCTCTTGTGTCTAGTTGACTCAGGCCTATCGCGCCAATTTTGAAGGAATGAAAAAAAAAAAGTACAGTGGACCCCAGTTTTCATAGTCATCAAGTTTGTAATACATATTCGAAATCGTAATGTTTTTCGGTCAAAATATTGGCTCGGTGATCATTTAGCTCGGTAATAGTCATTCGTCCCACACGCGTATGAGCTACCTGCGGCCCCACACACCATTCACAGTCAGTCTGGCACTGTTTATCAGCGAGTGACCGTCACCCAACGCATTCATACGATACATTTCGTAATATTCCATTCTTTTAGTGCTTTTCAACTGCTAAATAAGCCCCATGGGCCCAAAGCTCTTAGTGCCAGCCCTTTGGTAAGGGCTGAGAGGGGAGAATGTGCCTTAACCCTTTCAGGGTTTGTGCCGTAGTTCTACGGCTTTGAGTTGAGGTCCAAACCGTAGTTCTATGCCATGATCTCAGCTCACTCAGATAAGCTGTGGCGGTAAATTTGGGCCTAGATATGAGAGAATACATCTATGTGGTAAGTGTTCACCACATAAACAAATCCTGCAGCACACAGTGCATAATGAGAGGAAAAAACTGAGACCGTAATTTTCGATTAAAACAGCGACTTTGCAGTGTTTTTCGATACGTTTTATAGTTGTATTTGCTATTTCTTGGTCTCGTTTGATAGAATGGAAGTATATTACAGAAACAGAGATGATTTTGATTGGTTTTAGTACAGAAAATGGCTTGAAACTGAGCTCAAAGTAGCAGAAATGTTAAATTTTGCCGATGTTCAAGAGTAAACAAATGACCTACACATCTAATATCGCCAGCTGGTGGGTCAATACATTCACAAATGTGGTTATATTATTTGTACAATTATTACTTTATTGCATAACTGTAAATCTTCCATTTTTTGGTTTGAATAAAAATTCATTGTGAATAAAAAATCAAAATGTAATTCATTTGTAAAGACTGAAACGTAACTAATGAACAGAGGAAATGTTAGTTTAGTGCCAGGAATGCCTGCATTGTTTATTCTGCACCCTATTTTGAAATTGGAACATTTTGAAGAGTTCAAGTGGCTAATTACCCAATTTTGATCACTTTATTTTTAGTTGAAACAGTTGACTGGGCGTTTCTTGTGCTCAATCGATGGAATAGACGTAATACTAGTGAAATAGCTAAAATTTGGTCGACTGGAATAATGTAATTGGCTTAAAATGGGAGTCAAAGTCAGCAAAATCACCGATCCATAAATATCGCTGATGCATCAAATTCACGAAAGCATAATTTGAAAATTTTCCATCATTTCTCTACCATTTCATAAGAAAAATAAGATTTTTTTTTTTTTTAAATATTGGACACTGGTGCACCCTGTGAAATTTGGCCTCTGGACCCTGAAAGGGGTTTAAATGATTCAGTGATTCTACGATATGTTACGATACTAAAGCAGCAGTAGTCAATAAAGGCTATATTGCCAGCCAAAATAATTAGCAAGTAAGTTAAGCCATTAATCGATAGAAAATGACGACCAAAACTTAACTCCTCCATTGTTGTTTGAGGTATATGGACGACTTTACACCTGCCATCTCTGCTGCCGCCATTCACCACCACTATGTAAGGCTAATTTTCAGTGGCCCCACACCCCAAAAAAACACAACACAGTACTTGTGACCCCACGAATGAAATTTTTTTAATTCTAGAGATATTCATGTTTTTTAAAAAAATATTTTTTTATGTCATATTAGATGAATTGTGAAGATAAATAAGCCGTATTTAAATGGACCCCTGGTTTTTCAATTAACTGTTCAGAGGACTAAAACTTGAAATTTCGATTTCCAAAACTATTTTCCCCATAAATAGCCTCCCTCTTGAGGAATCGGGCCTAAACCCGTGGTAAACTTTGGTCCAACGAGGAAAGACCCCCATGAACTTAAAGGCCCCCCCCTCCCCCTCTCTGTATAGCCCCCCCCCCCACACCCCCCCATCCCCCTTTCCCTTTTCGTTTTATTAATTTGGGGTTCACATTGTTCTTCGCGCCTGATGAATGACTTCTGACTTTACTGAATGACTTCAAAAACCCCCCCCGACTTATACTTTACTGAATGAAAACTGACTTGACTGTGACACCTGCTTGACTGACTTACTGAAAAAATGGTTTTAGACATAACTTTTTTAATGGTGGGCCCTTTTTTTTGGTTTTGGGCAAGGCAGATAACTGATGACAGTCAGTGACATTTGATAAATTGCACCTGGGGGAAACCCCCCTTGTGTCATGTTTTTTTTATGAAATACATATGACATTTAAAAGGGAAGGGTTATTATTATTAATTTTTATTATTAACCTTTGACTGTGCAAATAATCCTGG
>WNWK01024438.1:0-29751 GCA_009830355.1 Cherax destructor
AATATTTACTGTTATGTATACAACTGCATCATTGTAAAAATGGTATAAATAATATTATAGCACTTGTGCATGAATATTAGACTCGCAGTTGATGTGTATTGGACGCATGGTGTGATTTGTTTACTCTGAACATCGTCAAAAATCGAACATTTTCACTACTTTGAGCTCAATTTCAAGGTACTTGTCGTTGTCAAACCAATCAAAATCATCTCTATTTCTGTAATATATCTTCCAATCTATCAAATGAGACCAAGAAAACGAGAATACATCAATAAATACCATAAGAAAATAGACTGCAAAGTCGCTGTTTTAAACCAAAAACACGGTCAGAGTTTTATTTTCCTCATTATGCACTGTGTGGTGCAGGATTTTTATACTGCGCACACTGACCGCACAGACCATTCTATCACATCCTAGGCCTAACAGCCTGTTTCTGCTTGATTTGAGGGCGCTAGAATTTAGGCGTACTAGTACGTCAATAACCCCAGGGCGTAAGCCGTACTAGTACGTCAATAACCCTGAAAGGGTTAAGGAGGTTCAGCCGGCTATGATAAGTCGCCTTCAGAGAGGTAATGTGAGGTTTCCAGGACAATCAACAGTCAAACAGGAGGCCAAGAAACCTGACTGTATCACGTTCTGGGATATATGAGCCGTATAGGTACAATGGATGATCAGAGATCACTGAACGTCTAGTAAACGTAATTTGATGAGTTTTGCCACTAGAAAATTTAAACCCGTGGTGGTGGCCAATCGAAACCCAGTTGATGGCATGCTGAGGAAACTGCAATGAGGTGACAGTCAGACCACACAAGCTTATAGCAAAGTCATCAACATAAAGCGATGACCAAATGTTGGATGGGAAAACTGATGCCAGATTATTTATAGCAAGGAGAAAGTGTGTTGTGCTCAGAACACATCCCTTGGGGACACCTTCAGCTTAGATAAACTCCGGGGAAAGCACATTACTAACCCAGACACGGAAATGTCTTTCAGTTAAGGCCTTAAGGAAAAATGGTAGATTGCCATGGAGGCCTAAGGAGTGGGCCTGGGCCAAGATATTATACCTCCAAGTTGTGTCAAGCCTTCTCAAGGTCAAAAAAGATGGCAATAACCGAGTGGTTATTAGCAAAGGCATTACGAATACGTATACGTATCCAAGCACAGTAAGGGGTCAATGGCAGAAAGGCCCTTACGAAAGCCATATTGGCTAGTGGAGAGACTACTGAGAGTCTCTAAATACCACACCAAACGTCTATTAACTAGATGTTCCATCACCTTGCAAACTGCACGGGTAAGAGCGATGGGATGGTAGGGGGAGGTATTATGTCCCATAGTACCCGGTTTGTGAAAAAGGAGAACAATAGCAGACTTCCACAGCTGGGGAATAACTCCTTGCGACCATATAAGATTAAATAGTCATAAGAGATGATTACCAATTTCAGTGGCAACGGCAACAGGGTGTGCTATATCGACACCGGCAACCCGAAGAACAGGAGCCGGGTCGAGGGAGAATTTACCACTCAATTTCCGCACTTTCTTCCAGACTGCACTCATCGAGGAAGCCGAAGTGACGGTGGAAATGTAATCCCTCCAGCAAGTGCGTTTAGCGTCGTGTATGACATGGCGAGCAATTGCTCTCTTCTGCTTAAAATCAAGGAGTCTCTCTGTGGTTCTGTTATACTGGTACCTGCCCCACGCAGCGCGTTTCAAACCTCATCAATGGAGGACGAGGAAGGAGCCTCATGAAAGGCAGTACGATGTGTGTAAAGGTCCAATTTCACCCGGTCAAATTGCCAGCGTGGATTACGAGGAGGTGGAGAATACGAAGGGGACATGAGGATGATTGGAAAATGATTGCTGTCATGTAAGTCCGGGAGGACAGACCAGGTGAAGTCAAGGACAGTTGAGGAAGAGCAGATGGAGAGATCGATGCAAGAGAAAGAATGAGTTCGTGGATCAAAATGGGTGGGAGTACCCGTATTTAAGACATGTAGAGGGAGAGAAGCAAGAAATGCCTCCAACTGAACGCCACGGGAGTCACAGTGCGACCCCCCCAAAGAAAATGGTGTGCGTTAAAATCGCCAAGTAACAGAAGGGGTGGCGGCAAGGAAGAAACCAGAAAATCAACATCTGGGATAGACAATGCCTGAGAAGGGAAGAGATATAAAGAACAGTGTATACCACTTATTCAAGTGGATACGGGCTGCGGTGTAATGTAGAGAAGAATGAACATAAGAGCTGACGGTATGGAATACCAGTGCGTATAAGAAGAGCACTTTCGTTAAAGGTTCCATCGGAAAAAGGATCCGATGAATATAACAAATCATAGCCCGAAAAGGGATGGATAACAGTGGATTGTAATTTGGGTTCTTGCAAACAGACCCCAACAGGGAAAAACTGGGAGAGCAACACCTGAAGCTCATTCCGGTTACCCGAGGCCTCGGATATTCCACTGCAAATAAGAAATGATTTATGAAGAGAAAGATACAAGTTGAAGTTAGAGGTATCTATGGACTAGGGTTAGAAAAGTCCACGTGTGGAGGTAATCAAAGGAGTGGGACGCTGTGAAGGAAGGAGGGGTGTAGACGAAGAGAGATGAGGAGGAACCGGAGTTGGAGCGGTGTCCATCAACGGTCCAGTCTCTGCAATAAATCCTGCGATAGCTTCCAGCGTTTCGGAAGACAAAGATGCAGGATGTGGGACCACATTAGAGATGGAAGGAGGAGGAGGGTGAGCAACAATCTGGGAGACTATAGACTGTACTAAAGTAGAGGGCGAGGAGATGGAAGAGGAGACTGTCGAAGGGGCTTGGGAGAGGACAGGAGTGGAAGCGACCTGGGGAGGGCAGTCAAGGAAGAAACTTGGGAGGGGACATGGGATGAAGATATTGAACGAGGAGGAGGATGAACCTCCACACACGTTACAGAACTAGTCGGAGGTGAAAAACCCAGCAATGGGGATTTTTTGCCGGACTTATGAGAAGAAGAGGGGCGGTGAGAATTAGGTGTTGGACGAGGGCGTGAAGACACAGAACTGTGCGAGTGAGTAGAGGAAGGGGTGAGGACAGTATGGGATGCCGAGGTAGGGACCTCGGAGCCAAGAACAGCAAAAGAATTCGAGACGGGTGACTGAGGATGGGGCGACCACAGAGGAAGTCGCGTAAGTTGTGACCCCAAAAGTAGGGGGATGTTTAGCAATGCGAGAATAGGAAATACGGGAAGTCTCCCTTGAAGGCATAGATGAGAGACGGCCATAGCATATGAGAAGCCTTCCGCCTCTTTGAGACAATGGATTTCCCGCTCATTTAGGTAAACCTGACAATGGCAAGAGTATGATGGATGCGCCTCATGACATTTAAGGCAAGAGCGAGGTAGATTACAAGAAGGACTGGCATGGTCGTCGGCACCACAGACTGGGCATTCGGCCATGGACCTGCAATATTTCGCTGGATGACCAAAACGCCAGCAGTTTCTACACTGTTGCGGTGTAGGGGTCACCTTTCGAACTTGTAAATGGTGACCTGCAATGTAGACCGAGGGTGGAAGTTCACTGCAGTCAAATGTTAAATGAGCTATATTGCAAGGATAACGTCTTCGCTTACGGGCAGGGAGGACAAAAGTGTCAACTTTAAGGATAGGGAGGCCTTGGAGCTCAAGCTGCTCCAGAATGTCATCACCACATGTCTGGAAATTCCGTTGGACAATGGTGTGGGGTAAAATGACAGTGCCACTACAAGAATTGAGAGAATGATGTTTGTCAATAGTGATAGGAATAGTATCTATGGTCGTAAGGAGAGAAAGATTGTGAGCTTGGCCAGCATTCTGGACCGTGATGATGCGAGTGCTGCTCTTGAGAGCGTGAAATGAGATATCTTTACCTACATGGGGTAGGAGAGCTTTACCAATACTATGATTGGAAAGATAGGTAGTTAGAGTAGTCGGTCTTAGAGTAAAAAACTTTGTCCATTGAGTAGTGTGAAACAAAGTGTTTAAAGGGAGTGCGTGACGTGCTGGTCGTTTCTGAGATGAATGAGAAGGAAGTGTCGAATCGTCATGTAAGGGTCTTGGTCGTTTGGATGTGGGACCAGAGGTGGTCCGATGTGTGACGGGCGAGTAATCCAAAAATTGCCGCACCGTAGAGGGAGAAGCCGGAATCAAGGTCAGAGAAGAGCGAAGGTCAGACGTGTCAAAAGGGCCGGTCGGAACCCTGGTACCTGAAGCAGGTGACGAACCGGCACCAGCAAGAGGTACAGGGGTATTGGATGTGTCCGAAGAGTTGTCCATTAACGAGGTAGGGTCAGAACTGGGTGCAGTATCAGGAAGGGGCCTGGGGGTAGTAGGTTCACGGATTGGGTCATCCATGGTTAGGTTATTTCTTTCTTTTTGTTTTTAAGAAAAAAAAAAGAAAGAAGAAAAGAAAATAAAGAAAAAAAAAAGAAGAAAAAAGGGGGGAACGTGGAGGAATAGCTCCTAGGAGGAATGAAAGGGGCGTAAATTCCCCTCCGCGCCCAAGAGGACCTCAACACCGCAAGTAGTGCAGATGCTGCATGGAACCCGTGCCATACCCTCCCTTCATGTCAGTAAACCAGCAATCCGGGATAGCAACCTCATGCACCGAGCCACCTCGGCGAACAAAAGAGAGGGCGGCCGGATACCCGCCACAAAGCATACCTCCTTTGGCCACCACCCCCGGAATCCAAAAGGTGGCCTCCAGAGATACACCCGTCGCCGAAAGATACCCAAAGCCACCCCCTGGGAGACCGGAGAGGGATCGGGACATCCCAGGCGATCCAGATTCCACGGCAAACTACACCACCGCCAAGAACCTCAACAGAATGGGATGGACCACGGTACCTTTCCTCCTACCTAGGAACCAGAGAGAAACTCACAGGGTAAAAATGGGAAGGGAATAAGGGAGGGATGAGTAGGAGGAGGAGGAAAGGGAGAAGGGAAGATGGGAGAGGGGAGGGGAATATTGGGGGGTAATTAGGTTCGGTCTGAGGAAGAAGACCAAGAGGTCCAATTCCTCAGACCGACAGCCTCTTTACCTCGACAAGGAGCCCCCCTTAAAGAGGACTTTGTCTTCAGACTAATGAGATTCTCTGGTGTCTTTTAATCCTTTCAAAGTAGGCGTGAATTCAGAGATCAGGGAGCATTTTATGCAACATTATTTTTCCCAAATTAGGCCTGTTTTAGGCCAATTCCAGTGCTTACATCGACCCAATTCCCAGCTATTTCACTAGTATGCTTTCCATACTCTTGCAAGAAACTACCCATTTAACCATCAGAACTACCATATTAAGAACACAGAAATTAGTAATCTGGCCAATTTTAACTTTTCAGTGAATTCCAATTTAAGAAAAAGTTAAAAAACTATGGGTGTTTCAGCCACTAAATTTTCCCCTCTGTTCATTAATCACGTCCCCAGGCCTCTCCTTTATGACACTTTGGCTACCATTTTGAATCCATCATTGCACAAAAAATTTTAAATTTTCTGTTTCTTGGCTCATAAACTATAATTAAAAATGTTTTTGCTAATGGTTTAGGCCATCTCAATAACTGAAGCAGACCTAGTAAAAACCCATGAAACAGACTGGGGGTTAGGGGGTCCACTACCCTTTCCCAGGGTAGTGGACTATTTCTAACACTATTTGAGACTGCTTCTGTTCTGAAACTCATCACTAATACCCCAAATTTGCTATTTTAACCTAAATGAAGGGTCAGCAGTTAGCTGTTCTCATCTTCCCATTACGTATATACTGCATGGGTAGGACCCATTTTTGCATGTCTACACCAACATTTGCAGCTCAGCAAATTTGGAGGCACTATGAATTATCTGTGGATCTTTGAGCTACAATGATTCCAATGACGTAGTTCTACATGACCGGCAATGAAAAAGTTAATGTAGCAAAGGAGTATCCACTATTTGACATTTGCATGGGATTAATTAGTGCATCATACACATACAAAGAGCCATAAATGAAGTATTACTATCTTCAGTCAAGCATATGCCACCAGAACTTTAAACATCAAGACACAAAACAGTGCAAAATGTTATACTAATACTAAGTTTGGATACCATCGTCCAAAATGTACCTTTCTCTCTTTCCCACTGAAATAAAAGTTCCACATCCACTAATTCATGTTCCCCAGGCTCCACTCCGAATACATCCCTTGTGCATGTTGAGTAGTACAGCAGTCTTGTTCTTTACCATATTTAACTACCATAATCTCAAAGTTTCAAGGGTTTACTCTTAGTATTTTGCATATATTATTGATTGGATTAAGTACAATATACTGAAATTATTGAAAAACATTTCTGTGTGTGTATATAACAGCACTTTGTGAACTAGTGTAACATCAATCACATTAATGCTGTTTTCTTACTCAAGTCAGTCTAGATGTATACCCCGGGTCATCAATTTCCACTTTCATACAGTTCATCTGAACACTTTTCAGTAAATCTCCTAACTAATACAGGCACTGGAATTGCAAAATACATCTTTTGGGTTACCCTGCCTGGCAGAGATGGCTGCAGAGTTAAAAAAAAAAAAAAATTGGAAAACTATTTTTAGCATACTTAATACTTTAGTAAAATTAAGTTTAATAATAGAGTAAGGCCTCTTATACAAAAATAGGCTCAGATCAAGGGTATGCTAAGTAACTTAACATTTTAGGCAGTAGGTGCTACTCAGATTAGGTGCTGAATAATGCTTCTGATGAGCTAGGTCACTACAATAAAACTTGCCATTTTTTTTCTATTGTTGACAATTCTTAGTCAAGAGAATTGCTATCCATAATAAAAGCTGTACTTTATCAAGCAATGTTATTGCTTCATGCACTTGCATTACATATGCAATGTTAATTTATCACTAATATCTGGATTGTAAACCCATCCGTAACACTAACTCCCAAATATCTGAAAACATTTTACTTTTCCATAATCCTCTCTCAATGTGATATCCAATTTTTTTTATTTAAATCATTTGATACCCTCTACTTTACTCTTATCTATGTTCATTAACTTTTACCCTTACACTTCCCAAACTGGTCCACTAACCTTTCAACTTTTCTTTAGAATCTCAATAAGCACAGTATCATCAGCAAAAGTAACTGTGTCAACTCCCATTTTGCATTTAATTTCATAATTTAGAATCCACCCTCTCCCCAACACCTAGCATTAGTTTCTTTACAACCCATCTATAAATATATTAAACAACATTGACACTGCCATCCCTGTCTAAGACCTACTTTACTTTTACTTACTTTTACTTATTATGCAAAATTAATGTGAAACTTAATTGAGAAGGTGTGGAGTTACTAAAAGTATTTGTACAAGGGCTGAAGGGTTATGAGGTTTGGTCATTTAGAAGAATGGATCAAAGTAGAATGACTTGAGAGCGTATAAATCTGTAGGGAAGGAAGGCATGGGCAGTACCGATCCAGAGGTTGAGGGAAGGGTAAAGGAGGTTTTGTGGCGAGGGCTTGGACTTCCAGCAAGCATGTGTGAGCGTGTTAGATAGGAGTGAATGGAGACGAATGGTTTTGGGACATGACGATCTGTTGGAGTGTGAGCAGGGTAACATTTTGTGAAGGGATTCAGGAAACCAGTTAATTGATTTAGTTGGACTTGAGTCCTGGAAATGGGAAGTACAATGCCTGCACTTTAAAGGAGGGGTCTGAGATAGTGACAGCTGGGAGGGACTTTTCTCAGCTGTCGTATCTGAGCTCCTCTGCAAAGACAGTGATTATGTATGAGTGTGGTGAAAGTGTTGAATGATGATGAAAGTATTTTCTTTTGGGGATTTTCTTTCTTTTGGGTCACCCTGCCTCGGTGGGAGACGGCCGACTTGTTGAAAAAAAAAAAAAATATAAGGACAAAAGGCAACAATAATCACAGTAAGCCAGTGGTCACTGTTGTCCTGGTTTGTTATATGGCCATTGGCTACCTTACTTTCACATGTGTCTTCAGACACCACTTTTTTTTTTATCTTCCCTTCCATGCCAAGTTTTTTTTTTCTGATGAATAAACTAACCAACAATCATTTTGGCAATTCCGATATAAGCATTACAATAATGAAATTTATATTGACTAACATTTATGCCTTCATTTTCGCAATCAAAATTGAGCACTTATCATTATTTACTTAAAAGGTAGTCAATGCACAGTTCTGCCCAAAAGACATCCTTTGGAAAATCTAATACATATGCATATTTGCAATAAAACTGCACTGCAATATTATGAATTAATTATAGCTCATATTTTATTAATTTCATTTATGGTATTATGGAGTAGCAAACTGAAATTTTAACATACAGTACGTACTCTACCTTATGTATTGTATTATCCATTCTTATCATATATTCTAATGGGATGTTATTTCTTTTTTCTTTACCATGCTACACTATCACAACATTTATGCTACTACAGGTAATAAAAAATAATGAAAATTAGTTATGCAATACTGATGAAGTACTAATGTATATACATAAATTAGTACTTGAATGTAATGCAAGTTTAAGCATAAGTGTCTAAAAAATATCCAACCAAAAGTGCCCAAATGACAATATGTTACAACCTACTGTTAAGAAGGTTTAAATGTTACTATCCTAATGAAAATGTATTTAAGCAATGTATTATTTGGACCCACTGGTTACCCAGTTCACACAATGTAGGTGAAAATACTATGCCTCCAGAATGTAGCCTCTACGTATGACTACATTAATGCACATTTTTTATGAGGATACAAGACTTACAGCCCCATAGAGAGGTATGTTGTTACCTTAGCTGTAAATGACTATGAATTAAATATATGAGCACCCAACAAATTTGAAAGCAAAAATTCATCAAGTACAGAGTATTTAGGAGTTAAATTCTCTTGAGTCTCTGGCTGTCTTACAAGACGGTGTCCATGACTAAGACTACTGCAGACACTAGCCATCAGATGTAAACCAAAATTGCTTAAGTATATAACCAAAATGACCTCTGGTTCTTAATGGTTAAAATTAAAGCATTTTTCATTCTGCACAAATGATAATAATGTGGCCTTCAGCTGATTGCCAATAATTACTGCACAGCAGTAGTACTGTGTACATATATAAAAACAATAATAAAAATAAAAATTTAAGCATAGGAGTCCAAGCAGTTTTAGCTTATAAGATTTTGATGGAGAAGTGAAATGAGCAGAAAAAAAAAGTGTACAGTATAACTACTAACTTCAGGTTACCATTTTAATAAAATAACAGTGTATCAGAGTACACCATGGATAGTTTAAAAATGTCACACTAGAGACACCTTATGAACTAAACTGTGAATGAGTTTTTGAGAATACAAAATATAAGACAATACATCCACTCAGACTATCTCAAATATTACATGCAAAAGTCTTATGCATATCATTAAAGGATATGAATTTTCTAGTAAAATAAAAAAAAGTAAAATAGATGAGTTTTCACCAGTTTAACAAAAAGACCAACTATGAATAATAATGATACATCAATAATAAAGGCACTCTGAGGCCATAAACACTATCACATGTCCTGTCCAATTCACACTCTTTACATTTGTTTCAACAATCAATATGTAATCTCAAAGCTAAGCTACTTCCTAACTTCCTTCATGCAGCATCACTTTAATGTGGTAACCCCATTTTTACCATTAATTCGCTATAAATTCCATTATGCAATCACTCAAGCCCAGTACTACTTGATATTTTAACCATATCTCCTTAAAAATATCACTCTAAACTGGTTTATATGACATAAGAAATAAGAGATATAAAACTGATTTGGGCGTGAAAAATTTAATGAGCATATTATGAACGAAATCCTATGGTTGGTTTTCAATTTAAGCGATTTGCACCAAGCCAAAGTGAAATGAACACCCAGCATTACACAGTGTATTGTATATATAAAAAAGGCTCCATATATAATGTCAGTTTCCGGGATTTGTTCTGAAACTATTAGTCCTGAAGAGTAGCCAAGACAGAACAGGAGCAATAGAGCTGCATTTATTAGTCAGTACGAGAACAGCAGCGGCTGGAACAAGACGTCATGGTTTGATATTTGTGAAAAGGGGGGTCATTTTGGTAATTTAGGCCATAGGCTATTTTATTGGTTTTGGTGCTCTCATGTTTATCTGTAAGGCCCTAGTATGAGGAGAGGCCTGTTTAAGTTTTGGGAGAGTACTTGTATAGTGTGTTGCCTGCAGGTAGAAGCCGGCAGAAGAAGGGGGGCGTCATGGAGCCTCCCTGTCTATATGTTGTTTTCTTTATTCACTAGTAGCAGTGTGCTAGTGAGCTAATGTGAGTGAGTAAAGGTGAACTGGAGTGTGGTGATTTTCGTATGTAGTAGAGAAGGTTGTATGTTGTGCAAGTTTACTATTAATATACGTATACAGTATATATATTTTTGTCTGTTAGTTTTTGTGCCCTTCCTGTTAATTACTACTGACTACACACTTAATGTGAAGGTACAAGCTGGCCCTAGGTTGGTTTATGTGGAGTAATTTAAATGCCCCTAGACTAGGCAGGTTGTTTACCCCTTAGGAGCCAAGACATTTATTTACGTTATGCAGTCTAAAGCTTAACACCCAGCCAGATGAAGTTGGTTTGTACCAACACAATGTTATAATTAAGGATGGAGGGAGGGAGGAAAGACTAGTAGGAGGATATGTACTCACAGGTTTGTAACAAGTGTACCTCAGTCCAAACAAAGATAGGCTAAATGGTTGGCTGGTTAGTTGGTGGTGGAGAATGAGAGGGAGGGAGAATGATCATGACTGAATTGTCAATTTAAATTTTCTCATTTTTAACTAATTGCAATTATTTTAGGTATATGGCCAGTTGGTGTCTATTTGGTATTTTTTTTTTTTGGTGGGGGGAGGATAGGGGGGCAAAAGTTTGTAAATAAATGTTAATTTTTCCCCCAGTTTTATATTATATTATACAGGTTGACCATCACTAATCCGGCATCATCTGGACCTGTAGGGTGCCGGATTAGTGATTTTGCCGGATTGCAGAGTGGTTAGGTTAGAATACACTTAACCCAATGCGATATTTACACATCGCGAGTTCACCCACTTTACGCCTTATTTGTGACCCATTCCACTGTTACAATCTACCAAACTCATAGCTATTCCACTAGTATACCTTCTATTTTGTAAATTGAATACAAGAAACCGCCCATTTACTTATTTCAACTACCCATAAAGTGGTCAGAAATTGGTAATTTGGCCAATTTTACACAAATTTCAAGAGATGCCAATTTCAGAATAACAATGCAGACATTCCTGGCACTAAAATAACATTTTCTCTGTTCATTAGTCACATCTCCAGGCCCCTCTTATATTACAGTTGCTTTCCATTTTGAATTTGTATCCACACAAAAAATAGAAGAATTACTGTTATGCAGACTACTGCATTATTGTAATTCTTCTTTCTTTCTTTCAACAAATCGGCGGCTTCCCACCAAGGCGGGGTGGCCCAAAGAGAAAAACAAAAGTTTCTCTTTTTAACTTTAGTAATGTATACAGGAGAAGGGGTTATTGTAATAATTGTATAAATAATGTCAACCCATTCATGACTGCATATCAGACCGGCCAGTTGGACACGTATTGGACGGTGATGTCATTTGTTAACTCGAACATCAGCAAAAATTGAACATTTCTGCTACTTTGGGCTCAATTTCAAGGTACTCTCCATCGTAAAACCAATCAAAAATCATATCTATTTATGTAACATATCTTCCATTCTATCAAATGAGACCAAAAAATTGAGAATACAACCATAAAAACATATGAAAATACACTGCAAAGGCGCTGTTTTACACCAAACACATTGTCGCAGTTTTTTCTCATTATGCACTGTGTGCTGCAGGATTTTTTTTTTATATAGTGCACACTTACCACACAGACCTATTCTCTTATATGTAGGCCCAAATTTACCAGTCACAGCTTATCTGAGTGAGCTGAGCTCATGGCAACCAACATTGGCTTCAAAGCTACCTTATTTTTATGGACAATGCACAGTGTATGTGCTTTACACACGAGAAGCATTTGTTTTATTCATTGGAACCATGGCTAGGGCTGAAAGTGAACAGGTTATAACAATAAATGGAGAAAAAGAAATTGGAATAACTTTTGCAGCAAGTAGCAAGTTGATGTGGCAATCCCGGGAATTTGAAATTATGCTAGCTGAAATTAGTTCCGGATTACTGATGGAACCGGATTACTGATTGGTGGATTAGTGATGGCCGACCTGTATAAGGATTGTAACTGAATTTTGTACTGATATTTTTCTTGATTTTTACCCAGTTAATTTTTTTTACTATATGACTATATGTGTTCTAGGTTCATATTATTTGGATAAACAATAGTAATTTAGAATTTGCAAAGGCTACGAACAAATCCCTATGTATTACATGTTATACTGGGTTCGCTTTATGTGCCATGATCCAAGAAAGCATCTATCACTTCAAGCGAGGAACACCTGCATATTAAGAAGGAAATTTCTCTCTGTTACCACAAATATATATACAGTAGGGCCCCACTTACAAGGCAGGTTAGGTTCTAGGCTAGTGCCTTAAAGCAGACATCGCCGAAAAGCAGAACTCCATTTTTTTCCACTTCTAAATGCATATAAATGCCAGACAACAAGCTTACACTATCTTATATTAAGTTAGCAATAGCACTAGGCATTAAAAAACAATAAAAAGTAAGATACACACAGAGTTCACTTATTACTTACCTTAAAGTATTAACATTGATGTGTGAAAGGTGAGTGGCAGGGTATTGTCTAAAACAAGTAAAACATTAAAAGGAATTTTCTTTTCCTTGCAGTAAGTCTCAACTGTAGGCTTAAAATAGTCTGTGAACCAATTTATGAAAAGATCAGTAGTCATCCAAGCTTTCGAGTTGGATTTATAATAAACATGGAGGCTACCTTTTGCATAGTTTTTTAGGGCCCTAGGATTCTCTGAGTGATAAATTATCATAGGTTTTAACTTGCAATCCCCAGCAGCATTAGCTCCTAGCAAGAGTGTTAGCTGACACTCTTGGGTTATCCTGGGTTATCTACACATATGCTGCTATATATAACTGTATTTGATGGCTATATCAGCGATCAATTAGGGATTGCCAGAGAGCATGTATAGTTCCTTTATATAAAGGAAGGGGATAAAAGAGAGTGTAAAAATTATAGGGGAATAAGTTTACTGAGTATACCAAGTAAAGTGTATGGCAGGGTTATTATTGAAAGAATTAGAGGTAAGACAGAGAGCAGGATTGCAGATGAGCAAGGAGGCTTTAGAGTGGGTAGAGGATGTGTAGATCAAGTGTTTACAGTGAAGCATATATGTGAACAGTATTTAGATAAAGGTAGAGAAGTTTTCATTGCATTTATGGATTTAGAAAAGGCATATGATAGAGTGGATAGGGGAGCAATGTGGCAAATGTTGCAAGTGTATGGAATAGGTAGTAAGTTACTGAAGGCTGTAAAGAGTTTTTATGAGGATAGTGAGGCTCAGGTTAGGGTGTGTAGGAGAGAGGGAGATTACTTCCCGGTAAAAGTAGGTCTTAGACAGGGATGTGTAATGTCACCATGGTTGTTTAATATATTTATAGATGGGGTTGTAAAAAAGTAAATGCTAGGGTGTTGGGGAGAGGGGTGGGATTAAATTATGGGGAATTAAATGCAAAATGGGAGTTGACACAGTTACTTTTTGCTGATGATACTGTGCTTATGGGAGATTCTAAAGAAAAGTTGCAAAGGTTAGTGGACGAGTTTGGGAGAGTGTGTAAAGGTAGAAAGTTGAAAGTGAACATAGATAAGAGTAAGGTGATGAGGGTATCAAACGATTTAAATAAAGAAAAAATGGATATCACATTGGTGAGAGGGATTATGGAAGAAGTAAACGTTTTCAGATATTTGGGAGTTGACATGTCAGCGGATGGGTTTATGAAGGATGAGGTTAACCATAGAATTGATGAAGGAAAAAAGGTGAGTGGTGCGTTGAGGTATCTGTGGAGACAAAAAACGTTATCCATGGAGGCAAAGAAGGGAATGTACGAAAGTATAGTGGTACCAACACTTATATGGGTGTTAAGCATGAGTTACAAATGCTGCAGCGAGGAGGAGGCTGGAGGCAGTGGAGATGTCCTGTCTAAGGGAAATGTGTGGTGTAAATATTATGCAGAAAATTCGGAATGTGGAAATTTGGAGAAGGTGTGGAGTTTCTAAAAGTATTTGTCAGAGGGCTGAAGAGGGGTTGTTGAGGTGGTTTGGTCATTTAGAGAGAATGGATCAAAGTAGAATGACTTGGAGAGCGTATAAATCTCTAGGGGAAGGAAGGCGGGGTAGGGGTCGTCCTAGAAAAGGTTGGAGGGAGGGGGTAAAGGAGGTTTTGTGGGCGAGGGGCTTGGACTTCCAGCAAGCATGTGTGAGCGTGTTAGATAGGAGTGAATGGAGACGAATGGTTTTTGGGACATGACGATCTGTTGGAGTGTGAGCAGGGTAACATTTTGTGAAGGGATTCAGGGAAACCAGTTAATTGATTTAGTTGGACTTGAGTCCTGGAAATGGGAAGTACAATGCCTGCACTTTAAAGGAGGGGTCTGATATAGTGACAGCTGGGAGGGACTATTCTCAGCTGTCGTATCTTAGCGCCTCTGCAAAGACAGTGATTATGTATGAGTGTGGTGAAAGTGTTGAATGATGATGAAAGTATTTTCTTTTTGGGTCACCCTGCCTCAGTGGGAGACGGCCGACTTGTTGGAGAAAAAAAAAAAAATAGCGATCAACATATACGTACCTTGTTAATAAGTTTATTCAGTTATACACAAATACAGTTACATAGATTATCATACATAGCAGAATATGAGTAGAGTACCTAGGATAACCCAAAAAAGTCAGTTCACTGAGTTTAATCATTTCTAACTTGGCACTTAAAGTAAGAGGCTTACGACTCCTCTTTTTATCACAACTAAGCTTAGACGCCATTAGTCAGTGAAAGCCAACTAGTTAACGAAAGAATAAATGAGAGAGAGAACGAGATACGGAGTTCAGACAAGGTAAAAAAACAAACTGAACAGGTAGTGGGCGATCACTCGGTCAGGCGAAATGAATGCGATTAATACGTGTCCACTTTTAGTTCATTCACATACATTTGTAAGAGTTTGTGAAACTTTTACCTCAAAATAATAATAATTACCTCACAATACAAATACTCTTACATTGTGTACAAGTTAGTACAAAATAAACAAACAGCATCACTCCCATTCTCATGCAACACTATTTTCAGAGGTAATGATAGTATTATTATTATTATACATAATAAAAAAGAAGTGCTAAACCCACAAGGGTCATGAATAGCTACATATAGAGTGAAGGCATATGAAAGGAATATTTTTCTAGTTATCCCTCAGTGTTTGACTAGAGAAAACGTAATTCTTCCGACTCCTACAAAGTCGCTTGTTAAACAAATCTCAGTGGGTGTATGTATCATGTTTATATGCTATGTAACGTGTTTTTTAAATAATTTTGAAGAAAATATCATAGATGAATTAATGAAAATGTCTATATTAAGGTAAAATAAGACATTTAATGTGCCCAAGAGTTTATATTAGTATTACGTAATGTTTCCCTCCGCCCGGCAACACCATAGCATACAAACAGCATGTTTATGTGCTTTATAACTGTTTCTTATATAATTTTGAAGAAAATATCATAGATGGATTAATGAAAATGTCTATATTAACATAAAATAAGACATTTAATGTGCCCAAGAGTGATTATTATTACGTAATGTTTTCCCTTCGCCCGGCAACCACACCTACATAGCATATAAACAGCATGTTTATATGCTATGTAACATGTTTCTTATATAATTTTGAAGAAAATAGATTATTACATAATAGAGATGTGCTCACGGAAAATGTAAACAAACCGGGTGGCGCGCGCCGTATCTGAAAGACCCTCGCCGAATACAAAAGTTTTGGTCATAATTTGAACTCGCCGTATGAACGGAACGCCAAAAGGCGAAACGCCGAAAAGCGGGGCCCTACTGTATATATTTAATAAACATGTATTCAAACAAGTTTAGAGTGTGTGAAAGGGGTGGCTAGAGTATTTTGACATTCAGGAGGTATAAATAAACTTTTCAAATGGAACAATGGTGTTTGATCTTGAAGTCTGGCAATCCTAGAATTACTAACCTGGTAGATTAGCCAATTGTTGGCTAAGGCTTGTTTATTTTTAAGACTGCCAGAGAGAGTGTTCATGCCTCATCACTCCATTTGAATTGTTACATTCATTAATTATGAACTCTCAGCATGTAAACTTTCTCAACTGGGGCAAAGGAAGTGATCTACAAAATTTGGCATGGATTATGAGAAAAGTAACCTTGTGTCTATAAAGGAACTCTGGGAAAAAAAAACAGCTAGAAATTTTAAAGTAGGGGAAATGGTGGCTGAACTTAAGGTGCAGACATTGCAGTTTGACTTCAGCACTGCTCTACAACCTGTGCCCTCCTAGAAAGGCAGCTAAGCTGTGATAGTTAGTATTTTTTAAGGTCACCCTTCCTATATGGAAAATGGCATGAGTAGAGAAAAAAAAATTGAACATTTCTAAAAGTCTGGCCTTCAATTTGTTTGTTAAAGCTTTACCACATATGTGAATGCCCAAATTAATAAGAGAATTCTACACTTGCACTGGTAGTAAGCTTTTTTTTTAACCACAATTTGGTTGATAAATGCCACAATTAGATTCTGAATAGGAACTCTTTATACACAATAAATATTAAATCACCATCCAAGAGCAATGAAATAAAATCTGAGACAATAATGACATAGTTTTTATGAATACAAATATATGATCATGGGCACTTTGTTATCAGTATAAATAGGATGCCTTTGATACCTAGTTTCTAAAAACTGTTCAGAATCTCTTATTTAGATTCTCTGAAATATTATCCTCAACAAAAGCATTTACAAAACTTAACATTTTCTAATATAATTATGGAAGAACTTTGTATGTTCATCGATAGAAAATGCTAAAACACTGCAGTTGAAAAAATATATTTCAATGGCAAGTACTGATATGAAGTTCAGTACTAAAATATACATTCTGAATAACATTCTTCAAGTGACTTAAAACACTTCCTTTTGACCTAGAGTACTAAAACCTCAAAATTCTATTATGTATTTGAACACCCAAGTGTAATGCAAAATTTTAATGGAAGAACTTTGTATGTTCATCGATAGAAAATGCTAAAACACTGCAGTTGAAAAAATATATTTCAATGGCAAGTACTGATATGAAGTTCAGTACTAAAATATACATTCTGAATAACATTCTTCAAGTGACTTAAAACACTTCCTTTTGACCTAGAGTACTAAAACCTCAAAATTCTATTATGTATTTGAACACCCAAGTGTAATGCAAAATTTTAATGAAAACACTGTCTTAAGTATCACAAATGCCAGGTGTTTATTATCTGCTAGAATGAGGACTATACTGTATCTAGAAAATGTGTAGTATTCATAAAAAATATGTTTTTACATTTTGACAAATCCATGAGTATGTCAATGCCATAAAGCACCGTCAATGCACTAAAATTAATAATTACGCTAACATGACCACACAATTATGCTTTTAGCGCTAGGTGAAATTTATAATGCAAAAGAAATATGTTACCAAATAAAAAAATAGGGTATGTAATTACATGTACATACTGGAAGTCAAATTTTCATTAGGAACCTTTCTAAATTCTGCTCCAACAAAAATTCTGGAGTGTGGAAGAATCAATGAGTGCCTAGGAATTTTTAAGCTACTGCATCACCCTGTAAGTGAGGGGTGGCATCTGCCTTTATTACAAGGCCTTATCAACATAAAGCCAACAATGTAAGGTACAACCATCTTAGTCTGGGCTCTTGTTTGGAAAATGTAAATTCAACTATAAAAAAAGTACAGGGTACCTATACACATCGTTCTAATACTGCAAAAATATTTTATAATCAATATAATATAGTGGAACCATAAAAAGGTTCCAAAAGGTTTTAAACTAATGTTAAGACACTATCTGCATCAGCTGCATAAACATGTTAAATATATTATAGGAATTTACTTTCAAAATTCCTAGAGTATTTTGCCTGAATGATCCTTCTACTACATATCTCATATTCAGTGCAAAATTATATACTTCTGAAGATGCATCTTTAATAAAAAGAATCCTAAAATATGTTATGTAATAGTGCGCCCAACATGCCTTTCCTGTAGATTCTCGTGCTTCCCTAATAGTTCATCATCATTAGACAAAGAAAGGAGAATGTCAGATTCGTCCTCATGCTGCACATCACGGCGCTTATAGCGAACCTGAAGCGAATAAGATAAGGTGCTCAATTAGTCACAAATCTGGCAAATCTTAAAAACATTCACTTTCAAATTTTTAAGAGTTTTCATTATAGGAAAGAATTAGTATAAATAATAGTAGTATAAATAGTACTAGGTAGTAGGTTGGTAGACAGCAACCGCCCAGGGAAGTACTACCGTCCTGCCAAGTGAGTGTAAAACGAAAGCCTGTAATTGTTTTACATGATGGTAGGATTGCTGGTGTCTTTTTTTTGGTCTCATAAACATGCAAGATTTCAGGTACATCTTGCTACTTCTACTTACACTTAGGTCACACTACACATTCATGTACAAGCATATATAAACACACCCCTCTGGGTTTTCTTCTATTTTCTTACTAGTTCTTCTTCTTATTTCCTCTTATCTCCATGGGGAAGTGGAACAGAATTCTTCCTCCGTAAGCCATGCATGTCGTAAGAGTCGACTAAAATGCTGGGAGCAAGGGGCTAGTAACCCCTTCTCCTGTATATACGTATTACTAAATGTAAAAGGAGAAACTTTCGTTTGGGCCACCCTGCCTCGGTGGGAAACGGCCGACGTGTTGAAAGAAAGAAAGTATATTTCGAATTTTAGAAAAGAAATTCTCCAGACCAGAAGAACGTATACAGCCTCTCCTCACCTAGTGATGATGTACGTACTTGTTTACCAACCACTCGGACTTACGACCAGCTCTCCAACCAGTATGCAAACCTAAGTAATGTAGTACAGTGGACCCTTGGTTTTCGTTGAAAATTCTCTCCAGAATGCTGTTTGAGTGCTGTTACCGAACGAATTTATTCCCATAAGGACAAATGTAAATTAGATTAGTAATTTCAGACCCAAAAAAATACACTTACAAAAGCACTTACGAAAATACACTTACATAATTGTTCGAGTTTGGAGATGCAAGAAAACTGAGGGTCCACTGTATATTAGAGCTGATTTCCTCTATCCTGTTTATTATAAAATACAGTACACTACTGCATAAATATTTAAAAATATACTAGAAATGTTATAAATGGTGCAAAGGAGACATTAAAGAAATATCTAAAGATGGTAGACACAAACCCACTACCAGTATAGTATGCTCCTCGCTTAACCCTTTCAGGGTCCAGAGGCCAAATTTCAAAGTGTGCACCAGGGTCCAAGAATTTTCAAAACAATTTTTTTTATTTTTTCTTATGAAATGGTAGATAATCTTTTCTGAAGGTAATAAAACAAAAAGTACGAAATTTGATGGAAAATTGACGAAATTATACTCTCGCGAATTTTGATGCGTCAGCGATATTTACGCATCGGCGATTTTGCCGACTTTGACTCCCATTTTAGGCCAATTACATTATTCCAGTCGACCAAATTCTTAGCTATTTCGCTAGTATTACTTCTATTGTATCGATTGAGCACAAGAAATCGCCCAGTCAACTGTTTCAAAATAAAGTGATCGGAAATTGGTAATTTAGCCAATTTAACACAAAGTTCAAAATATTCCAATTTCAAAACAGCATCCAGAATAAACAATGCAGGCATTCCTGGCACTAAACTAACATTTCCTCTGTTCATTAGTTACGTTTTCAGTCTTTACAAATGAATTCCATTTTTATTTTTTATTTACATAATAAATTTTTATTCAAACAAAAAAATGGAAGATTTACTGTTATGCAATATTGCAATAATTGTATAAATAATATCACCACATTTGTGAACGTATATTAGAGCCACCAGCTGGCGCTTATTAGACGTGTGAGGTCATTTGTTTACTCTTGAACATCAGCAAAAATTTAACATTTCCGCTACTTTGAGCTCAGTTTCAAGCCATTTCCATTACTAAAACCAATCAAAATCATCTCTATTTCTGTAATATATCTTCCATTCTATCAAATAATACCAAGAAATCGCAAATACAACTATAAAAAGCATACGAAAAAACACTGCAAAGTCGCAGTTTTAATCGAAAATTACGGTCTCAGTTTTTTTTCTCATTATGCACTGTGTGATGCAGGATTTGTTTTATGGGGTGCACACTTACCACATAGATGTATTCTCTCATATTTAGGCCCAAATTTACCGCTCACAGCTTATCTGAGTGAGCTGAGCTCATGGCGTAGAACTACGATTTGGACCCTCAACTCTAAGCCGTAGAACTACGGCACGGACCCTGAAAGGGTTAATGACCAATTCGCTTACCGACCTACTCTTAGGAACGGAACCCCGTCGTTAAGTGAGGAGAGGCTGTATTAGCCTTATCAATGTCCAGACCTCCTTAAATTAATATTGCTCCTAGTGTCCACTTATAAAACAAATCTGAAATGGTAGAGATTCTTTTTCTGAAGGAAGATGATGGCATAAAAATATAAAATTTGATGGAAAATTTATGGAATTATGCAAGCACAAAGTTAGCAGTGTGAGCACAATTTATGCATTGGAGATTTTGCCCACTTTGACTCTTATTTTAAGTCAATTCCATTGCACTATTCGACCAAATTCTTAGCTATTTCACTAGTATGTCTTCTGTTCTATAGAGTGAGCACAAGAAACTGGCCATTCAACTATTACAACTACCCTACAAAGTGCACAGAGATTGGTAATTTGGCTAATTTTACACAAAATTAAAAAAAAATACCACTTTAAAAATAGAGTGCAAAATAAATGTAGACATTCCTGGCACTAAAACAACATTTCCTGTTTATCAATTATGTCCCCAGGCCTCTTGTCTTTTATTTTGAATTCATAATCACACATAAATAGAAGATTTACTCTATTTCCTGGATAATGAAATATAACCAGGATTGATTGGTCATTGTTTAGTGTCCCAATAATTGAATCAGACCTATTAAAAACCCATAAAATGGACTGGGGGTATAGTGACCCAACAAAAGATGACACTGTACATTTGTGATCATATTGTTTACCTTTGAGATTCTTGAAGAAGTAGAAGAGGAGCCATCCTGAAAAGCACTCTCTTCATCTCTTTCTGGGCGCTTAACCTTCAACATTAAGAAGTTGTCCGTCACCCAGAAGATGAGAGCCTGGTGATACAAACTTTCATGAGGAATTTATACAATGAAGAATGAAATGATGAAGTATATGAAGAAATGGTGTACTACTGATGAGGAGGATGAGGAAGAAGAGGAAAAGGAACAGGAAGATGATGATGATGATGAATATTGAAAATGCAAAGCATTTCCAATATCTGGTTTGGGTGAATTATTTCTTCATACACATGCAGAAAAAAAGAAAGAAAAGCAGACATTGCATTTTTGACTTACAGGCGTACCTTGCTTTAAGGATCGTCAGTTTAGTGTGTTTTGCTAATACTACAGCACTTTTGAATTATATTCATGTTTATTATTTTTGGTGCTTGCCTTCTCCTAAGATGGTTTTCGGCAGTGACAAGCACATCAGCTGACTCCGAGCTGAATCGAGTGAGCCAACCGACGCCATTTTGTTACCTGCACTCAATCTGTTTGCAGCATTAAATGTGCATTTTATGTCTCAGTGTCGTATTCAGACAATTTTCAAAATATTTCAAGCTTTATTATTTTTTACTTTTGTATTGTTTTGTTTAGGCCTAGCACTATTGTGCATTCAATAAATAATAGTGTAAACATGTTTTTAGGCTTTTATATGCACTGACAATTGAAAAAAAAGTTTTCTTTCATGGCAGTGGTCTGGAACCTAACCCACAGTAACAGGGAGGTATGCCTGTACATAGTCAGGTATTAAGTGACAATGAGACTAAAGTTAATCTGTGTCCATGTTCAAGCGGGGTTTTCTTTCATACTGTATATGTTCTTTTGATATACAGTGGTCCCTCAGTTTTCGCCAAAAATTCTTTCCAGAATGCTGCTCAAGTGCCATTACCGAACGAATTTACTTCCTTAAGAAATAATGTCACGTAGGTTAGTCTATTTCAGACCCCCCAAAAATACACTTGCAAAAGCACTTACGAAAATACACTTACATAAAAGGGCGAGTTTGGAGATGACCGAAAACCGAGGGACCACTGTACGTACTGCATTCACTCAGAGGAACATATATTACAGAGGTTACTAACCAAAATGAATGCAGTAACAAGATCATACTAGGTCTATACTGTACATTTTTTTAACACGTCAGCCATCTCCCACCGAGGTATGGGAACACGTACAGCATAAAAAAAAAAAAAAAAAAATTAGAACGTCCCTAAAATTTGAGAGCATTAATACAATAATTGAAATTTGTCCCAGTTTTTCAGATGCTTAACCTATTTTGTGCAATGAATAAAGGATGCCTGTATAGTTCAATGGAGTGATCAAAATTTGAACTTAAAATTAGTGTTTACCAGTCCAGTGCCTCAATAATTCTAGACAGTAGGTTCAAAGATCAATTCATTGAATTATTACATTTGTTCATTACAAATTTTTCAGTACATACTGTAGCTGCATATTTTCTAGCCAAGACATGTCTGCTTTAGATTCAAGATACGATGACAAAGCAGTAATTTAAGAGTTTAAGTCATAAGAGAATCATAGTATGTAACTGTAAGAATCATAGTATGTAACTGATATACGGTGGACCCCCGACTTTCGAACATTCTTCATTCCAGAATGCTGTTCAAGTGTTGTTACCAAACAAATTTATTCCCATAAGGAATGATGTAAATTAGATTAGTCTGTTTCAGACCCCCAAAAATACACTTATAAAAGCACTTACAATAATAAACTTACATAAAAAGGCGAGTTTGGAGTGTTCGAATAGCGAGGGTCCACTGTATTCACAAATGATAATTCTGTTAGCTGATAGTCGTTTAACTGATTTGCACATAGCAGATTCATTTTATATTGAAGGGATTCAAGGAAACTGGTTAACTAGACGAGAGTTCAGGATATGGGATGTACAATGCCTGCAATCTGGAGGAGGAGCGTGGATGCAGTAGTGCGGAGAGTCATTCGAATCCTGATATCTGGCACTTCTGGCAAGTTAACTTTTAATGAATGAAAGTGGATGTGTTGCCTTGTTTATTGAATTACCCTACCTTGGAGGGAAATGGCTGGTGGGTTAAAAAGAAGTCATGTAACTAGTCAAATGTTTGACTCAAGTTATACAAGGTCAATTTTCTGCACACGTTACTTCATAAGACAACTATAAAAAATGTTAACTTGTATGTATATTGAACTTTAAATACTTACTATCTCCAAACAAATAACCTAAAAGATATTATAAGCATCCTAAAAGAAAGAGGCAAACTATTAGGAGGAAAGAGGCTAGAAATTTTGGATACAGTGGACCCCCGGTTTTCGTGATGCTCCAAACTCGAACAATTATGTAAGTGTATTTTTGTAAGTGCTTTTGTAAGTGTATATTTGGGGGTCTAAAAGGACTAGTCTAATTTAAATTATTCCTAATGGGAACAAATTCGTTTGGTAACAGCACTTGAACAGCTTTCTGGAATGAATAAATCACGAACACCGGGGGTCCACTGTATTACTAAGGTAAAGCTTATGAACTCAAAAGGTCTAATTAAAGTGATTTTTTCACACTGGCCATTTCCTACCAATATAAGGTGACACACTCATCATTCATTCAATAGCTGTCTTGCCAGAAGTGCACAGGCATCACAAATGAATTCACCCTCTGAACTAAAACATCCTCATCTCTCCTTCTGAATGCAGGCACTGTACTGGCTAAGCAATGTACCTGTTTATAAATGTGAATTGGAAGTACGTATATTATGCAGAACACAGGTAAACAGGAGTAAATATTTAAACATTATGACATGAATATTAAAGAAATGACATAGTAATAAAAAAAAAGTGCCACAGAAGTGACACTTGTACAGTAATAAATTATAAGTAAAACAAAACAAAGAAATCAAGGAAGAAAACGCAGTGCCGTATGAAAGCTTTTTATTAACAAATATATAGATAAATAAAATGCTATGAACCTAGTACTATATTTGCAATACCAGTCAAAAAGGTTAAATCTGGGTCAGAAAAGTGTATAAATCATACTTACATTAATGAAAAAAGGAATGACTAGAACGACAATGACTACTCGAACTTGTGGGTCAGTAATGGGAGCCAATATGAGATCTCTCACACTGGACCAGAACTGGAGAGCTAACAGCCCTGTGATGACCACTTTCACTACTACCATAATGCCCACATACAAAGCACATTGGTGACCCCAAGCACGCACTGATGGAGGACGACCTTGAAAAAAAAAAAAAAGTATAAAAATCTTTACACATGTCAAGCAAATCATGCTACCATACAAAATGTTCTAGTGCTAGTCACATCCCTCTCAGTTGAGACTCTTCATGCTTATATCTAGGACAGGTACACTCATTCTCTTTATAAACATGCAGCAGGTAAAACTTGCATGCTTACAAGCTGTGTTCTGAAACAGCTTTCAAAATTCTAGCTAAGCTACTTGAAATTAAACCAAATAATTGTTTCTAGTCTTTCAATGTTACTTTTGTCTCTTAGCCTAAATCATTTAAACTGTGGACAGTGGGAAACCTTGCTACCCTTTAGTAAAACTTTTTTATAAAACAAAAATTTATTTACAATAGCTTGAGAACCAAATTTAACTTTAAAAACATTTTAAAATCAGTACATAAATGTTGAGAACTTTTGGTGCTGAAACCTTGTGACGAAGGTTGATGATATCATGCATATCATTCCTCCAGCCCTTCCTGTTATCTCAGGAAAGAAATTTATTTTCTGGGTATTCCACAGTTAATGGATTAAAGACTAAGATAGCCAGATGGTTTCAAGCCAAATATACAGCGGAACCCTGGATTTCATATGCCGATGTACTCGTTCTCAGATTTAAAACACTTTGTAAAATTCTGGCCTGCGGATTTTCCTCCACCCGGAAATTTTATGTGATCACCGTCCTCCGCCAGAATGCCGCCACTCATGCATATGTCCAGTCTGCCCCCTGTCACTGGTCAGTAGCATTACTTGCGCTCCATTGTTTTGCTTGACTATTGGTGGACTAGAATAAGCCACCATGGGCCCAAAGAAAGTTCCTAGTGCCAGCCCTTTGGTAAAGGTGAGAAACGATAGAATTCAAGAGAGAGATTGTGAGGAACAAAAGTGGCATATGTTTAGCAGAGCTTGCCAGGATGTATGGGAAGTCAAAATCAACAATATGTTCCATCCTGGTAAAGAAAGTAGAAATCAAGGAAGCTAAAGTTGCGAAAGGGGTAAATATGCTAACAAAACAGAGATCACAAACAATCGAAGATGTGGGAAAGTTGTGGGTGTGAAACAACGAAAAACAGTTAGCGGGAGATAGTGTTGTGGAGTCGATCATTTGCGAAAAGGCAAAGCAGTTGCATGCGGATCTCGTAAAGAAAATGCCTGGAATGAGTGCTGCTGTTAGTAAATTTAAGGCCAGCAGATGCTGGTTCAACAGATTCAAGAAGCGTAGTGGCATACACAGTGTTGTAAGGCATGGTGAGGCTGCAACTTCAGACAAACGAGTGGCCGAAGGATTCCTCCCCCAACAAGTGTTCAATTGTGACAAAACAGGCCGCTTTTGGAAGAAAATACCAAAGAGGACCTACATCACGCAGGAGGAAAAGGCACTGCCAGGACACAAGCCTATGAAGGATAGGCTAACTCTTTTGTTCTGTAGTAATGCTAGTGGGGATTTCAAAGTGAAGCCTTCACTGGTGTATCACTCTGAAAATCCCCGAGAGTTCAAGAAAAACAATGTTGTCAAGAGTAAATTGTGTGTGATGTGGAAAGCTAATAATAAGGCATGGGCCATGAAGCAAATTTTCATTGACTGGGTCCATGAAGTGTTTGGCCTGAGTGTGAAAAAATACCTCCTGGAAAATAAATTGCCACTCAAGTGCTTCCTGGTACTGGACAATGCTCCTGCTCATCCTCCAGACTTGGAAGACCAATTGTTTAGGGACTTCAGTTTTATAACAGTGAAGTTCTTGCCTCCTAACACCACTCCTCTCATCCAGCCCATGGACCAGCAGGTCATTTCTAACTTCAAAAAACTCTACACGAAAGCAATGTTTCAAAGGTGCTTTGAAGTGACCTCGAACACTGAATTGACCCTAAGAGAGTTCTGGAGGAATCGCTTCAATATCTTCAACTGCATAAGCCTTATAGGTAAGGCTTGGCAGGGAGTGACTTCCAGGACTTTGAACTCTGCTTGGAGAAAATTGTGGCCAGAATGTGTTCTCGACAAGGATTTTGAAAAGTTTGAGGCTGACCCTGACGACCCTACGCCTTTTGTGGAATCTATTGTGTCTTTGGGGATATCCATGGGGTTTGAGGTGAATGGCCAGGATGTGGAAGAGTTGGTGGAGGACCACAGGGAAGAGCTAACCACTGAAGAGCTGCAAGACCTTCATCTGGAACAGCAACAGACCTTAGCTGAGGAAAGTGCTTCAGAGGAGGAGGAAGAGAGAGGAAAGAAGGTGCCCTTCTTTAGTGATTAAGGACATGTGTGCAAAGTGGAATGAGTTGCAAACATTTGTGGAAAAATATCACCCTGACCAAGCTGATACAAGCCGTATCTGCAACATGTTTAGTGACAATACCTTGTCCCATTTTAGGCAAATCTTAAAGAGACACCAGAAACAGAGCTCTCTGGACAGATTTTTTGTGTGACAGGGGTCCAGTGACTCTCAAGCTGGTCCTAGTGCCAGTAAAAGCCCAAGAAGGGAAGTAACCCCAGATAAGGCTTTGATACCTGAAGTCCTTATGGAGGGGGATTCCCCTTCCAAACAATAAGCTCTCCTGTCTCTTCCCTCCTCGCCTTCTTCCATATGCCAACAAGAGTCTTCAATAAAGGTATGTAATAGTGATTTAAATGTTCATTTATTCATTTCATTAGTGCTTTATATTTATTTCTCATCGTTTTCTGTATGTAAAACTATAGTTATTCTTTAAAAAATGTATATTTTGTTAATATTTTTGGGTGTCTGGAACAGATTAATTGTACTATTTACATTATTTCTTATGGGAAATATTACTTCGGTTTTCGTACATTTGGATTTAGACCGACCTTCTGGAACGGATTAAGGATGAAATCCGGGGTTCCACTGTACTGTATTTTAAACAGAAAATTCTTTATACAGTATATATTACAAATCATGTAGTAAAACTGCTTTTTAACCCTTTCGGGGTTCGGTGCCATACTAGTAAGTTTTACGAGCAGGGGTTGGTGCCGTACTAGTACGCGTAAATTCTAGCGGCTTCAAATTAAGCAGGAAACGGCTGGTAGGCCTACATATGAAAGAATGGGTCTCTGTGGTCAGTGTGCGCAGTATAAAAAAAATCCTGCACCACACTGCATAATGAGAAAAAAAAACTCCGACCGTTTTTCGTTTAAAACAGCGACTTTGCAGTCTATTTTCGTATTGTATTTATTGATGTATTCTCGTTTTCTTGGTCTCATGTGATAGAATGGAAGATATATTACAGAAATAGAGATGATTTTGATTGGTTTGACAATGACAAGTACCTTGAAATTGAGCTCAAAGTAGCGAAAATGTTCAATTTTCGCCGATGTTCAAGAGTAAACAAATCACACCATGCGTCCAATACACATCAACTGGAGAGTCTAATATTCTTGCACAAGTGCGCTGATATTATTTATACCATTTTTACAATGATGCAGTTGTATACATAACAGTAAATCTTCTATTTTCTGTGAGAATAAAAATTCAAAATGGAAAGCAAAAGTAATGTAAGAGGGGCCTGGAGACGTGACTAATGAACAGAGAAGATGTTATTTTAGTGCCAGGAATGTCTGCCTTGTTTATTCTGGACCCTATTTTGAAATTGGCATCTGTTACGGGTATACCCTTGGCCAATATTTTATATTGTGTGTATTTTTATCATAATGGTATATTGGAGATATTTCCGTTATTAGCTAAAACGAAAATGTCTTACTTTATACTATTATTTGATTTAGCTATGTTTTAGGTAGGAGGTTACATTGTAATTTTATGTTTTACAATGTTAAAGTTTTACTGTGCCGGTCATGTAGTGGGAGACCACTAGTCATACTCCCGGTTACTTGTTTACGTACCAGCCGGCCTCCCCCCTCTGTCACGTGACCGACCTAACTGAGCTTACCACACCGTGGTATTGGCAGTAGGTTCACACATCCACTCCTGACCAGGAGTATGTTCACTGACTTTCATAAGAGTAGTCATACGCTCTTTGGAGTAGCCTTGGGAAGTTATTCCTCCTTTAAGAGGGTTTGTTAAGTCTCTAGTATGGTTTGAAAATTGTCTATTCATTCACGACTTACGGTGATAGCTTGTATTAGCTGAGCTTTGCTCAGTATTCCAATTGTCTCAAGAAAATGTACTTGATGTTTCAATTGAAGTTTTATACTTCTCTGCCTTTTTTTGAGGCATTGGTCTCAGTTATTGTATGGCGAAACGTTGATGTGAAATATTGTTTGTATGAAGCTTTTGTCATTTAGTATGAATATGGTAAGAGACAAGTAAAGTCATATATCAACTGTTTTCGAATAAAGTTTATCATGATGTATTATATTACAATAGAGATAACTTTACCCCTGTCAATTTGGATTCAGGACAAACAAGAGCACAAACGATGCTATTACGCACATGTTGGGTTAATATATACAGCACTTGAGAAAAGAAGTCCCACTGGGAATCTTCATTGATCTCCCAAAAACTTTTGATACAGTCGACCATGATTTACTGCTCACAAAATTAGCACACTATGGTATAAGGGGGCACCCACTCAACTACCTAAAATCATACCTCACCAACAGAAGCCAATACGTGTACACAAATGGAGCGAACTCTTCCACACAACCAATTACAGTCGGAGTCCCCCAAGGAAGTGTCCTGGGCCACTCCTATTCCTCATTTACATAAATGACCACCGAATGCATCACAACTACTCAAAACCCCTTTTATTTGCAGATGACACAACATATGTCTTCTCTCACCCAAATCCAGTTATACTGGCCAACACTGTTAATGCCGAATTTCAGAAAATATCAACATGGATGACGACTAACAAGCTTACTCTCAATACTGACAAGACCTACTTCATACAGTTTGGAAGCAAAGCCACAAATGTTCCACTTAACATAACACTTAATGGTACACCCATCACAAGACTCACAGAGGGAAAATTCCTAGGAATCCACCTTGACAGTAGCCTTAAATTCCAAACACATATACAAGAAATTTCCCAAAAAAATCTCGAAGACAGTAGGCATATTATCAAAGATACGCTATTATGTACCTCAATCAGCTCCTTGCACTATATCATTCCATCTACCCGATCTCACCCATGGAATCTTGCATGGGGATCAAAACGAAATCACCTTAGACCACTCATAAAACCCAAAAACCCCAGCAAATG